>JUDQ01000133.1:0-40621 GCA_000812075.1 Scedosporium aurantiacum
TAGGGTGTTACCCTAAGCGAGAATCATACCACTAGACCATCGGCCCTTGTCTTATCGACTTGCTTCTTGTCAACGAGCTTGTTAGCTCGCTACATACATCAATTATGGATAGCCATGACTCTATCTCTATCAGAGTTCCAGGCCTGAAATTAACAACGTAAAATCAAACTATCATGAAAGTGCTTTTTGACTTTCATTTTCTTCTCTTTTATTATTAATTCGCACCTAAGAGCTTGTCCCGGATCCCCTGCGAAGGAAGGCAAAGCATCACCAGTTGAAGCAGTCAAAAGTGACCAAATACAAAACCTAGTCAACTTGATAAGTAACCACTAAACCTTCCGAGACCTACGCCCCCAGAGACACCGAGGAAGCGCGATAACGAACACGACGGAATGGCTCCAAGTGAGTAGCTATACCATGCCGCAGCATTTGGGAAAACTACTTCTAGCAACCACGCAAGCCGAGGGACCCTCATATAGACGAGTGCTATTTACTGCTGTCTGCCTCTCACCGGAGTTATTTAAAAGTGTTGAGGAAATGACCGGGAGCTTGTAGAGCGAAGACTTCAAGTGCAAGCCGCCCGACCAAGCCTGGCTTCAAAATTTAGGTGCAATCGTAGACGCTACTGCCGCCTCTTCCTCCTCGTATTCCTCATTTTTTCTTAGGCAGGACTGCCAATAGCCTCTCTTACAGGCTAGAAGCCAGATTCATGTGCCTGCATGTGGAATTTCTCCTCCACTCGCGGATATGAGACCACGCGGTTTTATTAGGAATACAATGTCCAAAGCACGTGAACAAAGACGAAAAGGAGGAGAAAATGGGATTGCCCGACCTTGGAAAGTGGTGGTGGCACTCCTCTCTTCGATTTCCATCTCACATCTCAACCAGAGTCTCCCGTAAACGATCTTCTTTGAGATCCTCCTACCAGCACATCCAAAAGGACAACATCGCACACCATGTCGCTCTCACTCTTCCTAGGGCTATTCTTCACAGTCTTCTACCACGTCGTATCTGGTTTGAGTTGCATGAAATCTCCCATTCGCCACGACGGCCCGACACGCAGAGAAGCATACTGGACACTATCACGCATCATCGCGCATTTCATGAGCGCCATTACTTACATGGTAGTCTGCGCAGGAGACCCGTACACTCTCTGCCGGAGCGCAGCGGCGATGCTATCAGCCTACCACACCACAATTGCCATCAGCGGATCTTACTGGTGGGCCTTTACCGGCCTGAGAGGTGAAGAATACGCCGATTCATACGCACTCCTCTGCAGATACCTCGACGCCATGCTGACACAGAGTTGTGGTCTCTTTCTCTTCTTCTTGATGGCACTTTCCTTCACAACTATCCCTGGTCTTCAGGAGCCCATGGGCTGGATATACTCTGGTTAGTATTCCGCCTTTACCCACTCTCATTTCTCCGTTTACTCCAATGCTAACCTACATGCCATTCGTAGTTTTGATCCTCGAAGTTGTTTGTATTATTGGCGGCGGGGTGCTGTTCTGGCAGATGAGGAAGTTTGAAAAGGCCAAGGCTCGTGCTGCGCAAGATGGGCCCTAGTCAGCTGCTGCGAGAGTGTGATGGAAAGCCTACTGGAGATGGATAGGGTCAGGGTAATGGTGGTGCTTTCGTTGACTGGAATTTCGGCCAGACTTGGTCTTTGTCGCACTTTTCGGATCGGATCTGATAGACACCTCTACTCATTGCTTCAATCCACAAGTACATTATCTTTGGCAGGTAGCCATGTGTTCGCTCAGTAGTATTTCTGCACAGTGATGTGGTTTGTGTGTACCAACAGCAGCCTTTCTTCCACCCCCGCCTCCTGTATGGACCGACTTCTTGGAGACCGGTGCAGCTTCTACAGATGAGGGGCATTATATATATTTTCCAACCTTGGAGGTGAATCTGAGCTGCTGTAGTCACAAATGTGCTTATTTCAAAAGACAATGGATATCATGTCCCTGTTCTGGGAGCCGAGGACTGTTTTGATGTCATAGAAACTACAGGAACAATGCGCTCTTCTAGATTGTACTCCTTCGCCAATAATTCTCAGCCAAGGGTTTTTGTTTACTTGACCATGCTGAGCCACGAATTCCCAAGTCCTTCGCGGTGGCTGCCTGTTACTTCGCTAGATGGAATCGGACACGCGGAGCAGGGACAGGCGTACTGGCCTTAACGACCCTCTCTTCGTACATGCCTCTCGAAAAATAACAAACTGCAACTCTGTTCCGCCCTCTTTCCTCCACCCACCTTCCCACTATCTCCAGGTAAGGTCACAGGTGGGATGTCCAAGGTAACCCCTAAGCCCGGGCCAAAACAGTGGACGGAGTCTGTGAGAAAAGTAGACGGATGAGATGCTTGGGTTGGTCATCCCCCAAAGGCTGCATACGGGGAAACCGATAGTTAAGAATGTTGTTTGCACGTGAAGTTCTTTGGGCCTCCAGTCTAGCACGGTCAACAAGCAGAAGCACGACTTGGGATTTAGCGCGCGAGCCAAATGGAACATTTGAGGCCCTTCCAAAGTCTATTATTTAGAGGGCTGTACTTCTCCAGATGGTACACCCACCATTTTAGAATGTTTTCTCTAGTCTACGTTTCAATGGATGAACGTTCCCTTTTCCATCGATTCTTCCCTCATCGACAAATCCAAGGGTTCATCAAAATGAGTTTCCCCGACCTGTTCAACTATGAAGATGAAGAGAACTGGGATTTCATTCCCCGTCGTGGGCATCTGGAGAGCGAGTCCGGGGTCGAAGCCGGGACTGCATTGACGCCTGACACCAGCACCGACTCCGTCTCCGCCCAGAGCGACGAAACACTCCGCGCGAACTCGGAGAGCGAACTCGAGTCCGAAACGGAGGACTTGCACTCACAAGGAAGCCGCGTCGAAAACACCGCAGGAATCGACCGAAGGCGCTACGACGCCATCCAAGACCACGTTGGCTTGAATAGATTCCGCGGGGGACACGGGCCGGACAAACGCGACGCGCTGAAAGACCTCTACATCGAGCTGGCCCAGAAGGCAAAAGCTATAAAGCTGGTGGAGGAAAAGAAACTGAATGAGATCACCAATATGAGAAACGCGTTTGAGAATGAACTCCGCGACCTGGCCTTCGGAAAGGCATTGATCGAGGGCGCGTGGTCCTACTGGTGGAGCACGACCTCGAAGTACGCCGATATGGCAACCACTCCCGAGGCGGAGAAGATTTTCCAATTGCTCAGGGAACTGAAGAAGGACGTGAAGGAACAGAGGGCGGAGAATGAGCGGGCCTTGTTTGAGGACTTCAGGGAGAAGAGAGTTCAGCTTTTTGGACGCCCGAGTGACGTAGATGCCGCCATCCGGCGTGGAAACAAGACGGACAGTGAGCTCGATGACGATAGTTATGGAAATGGAACTGAGTCCGATGATGATAGTTATGGAAGTGGAAATACGGAATTTGAGGAGGTTAATGAAGAGGTTGAGTAAAAGATGAAGGCAAGTTTCTGGTCCCAGTTGCAACCCGGTAAGGGCAGCGTCAGTAGTGAAAGCTAAATGATTAAACTTGCAGTAGACCGGCGTCCAACATAAGTGGAAATGCGGCACCAACATCCAAGTGCACATCCAAACGTCTAAGCCGAGACCGAGAAGAGAGGACAGTGCTGCTTCGATATCCTGGATAGCCAGAGCTAGTGACAGAAGCCTGAATAAACAATGCAAACAAAGCGCAGTTTCCTTTTCATTTCATAGCAATTACTGCGAAGATTATATTGGGGCTATGAGCTATAAATATGATCTTCTGCTACACCCGCTATCCCTTCTCAGATCCACCGCTGTCTAAACCGTCTTCTCTCCCAGCTCCTCAACCTTATCAGATTCACCACTCACAGATCTCTGTCTCAAGTTCCCGGCATCATCATGTTCAGAATCCCATTGCTCCAATTCAGCCTTAGGAACCTGGACGAGACGATGTGTCGTCGCTCCATTATTGTCGACATCGATGACCTCGGCACGAATGGCGTAGCCTTTCCAGCGAGGGATAACGTAGATCCAGGTCACGTAGTAGATGGCGCATAAAATCAGCCTGTTTTCGCGTCAATCTGGGCTCAACTAGTATCCGACCAGATGAGATAGAAAGAAAGTTGTATGGAATTTACTTACACGCCGATTCCGACAACACAATACGTGGCATACCAGAAGCTCACGTCCCCAGCATACGGTCCGCCCTTTGGTGGCCACCACGGCATCACGGCGACGAATATCATGACGAGGATGAAAAAAATGACCAAGACGTCCCAGGCGCGGAAGTCCGTCCTCTCGTGGCCGACGCGTTTGTGGCGGTAGCGTACGATGTAGAGGCCCACGCTAAGGAGAATGTGGAAGATGGCTTCTGGATAGACTTTGAGGCTGACGACTGTTGTACGGTTAAACATGATTGTAAGATCGTTGCAAGGATAGGCCTTGGACTTGGCTTACCGAACTGGAAGGCATCGCCAGCTGGAGGCGCGACGATCATCACGAAAGTCATGACCCATTTCAGGATGTATGGGCCGAGTGGGGTGCCGAATGGCTTCGTGGAGACCCAAAACTGGGGGTAAGGAAGTACGCCCTGTCTAGATGGAGACGGAAGTATCGTCAGGTAAGGATGATGGGTGATCTCAGAAGAATAGTGCCGTTTCGAACTAACCTTCCAATCTCTCGAATCAACCGTGACTGGCCAATGAGGACGGCCAACAGATTGCCGAATGCGCTGAGGAGCACAAGGACATTCAAGGCCGTCTCAGCCGACTTTGTCCGAAATACCGCCTGGAAGAAAACGGCTGCCGCAATTTCCTTGGACTTGGCAAATTCCTCCTTCGGAACTAGATGAAGATGGAAACATTTTCTTGTTAGTCCAACTGGCAAAGGTAAGAAGATACAGCGGGCGACCTGCGTCTGGGGGTCACAGAGCCTTACCGGCCGCAAAGTAGGCAATGTTGCAAAGGATGTACAAAATAGCTACGAGCAAGACGGAGAATAAGCCGTATCTTTTAATCACCTTAACAGGTCGCTGAATCTCATTGACGACATTGAAGGCATTGGCGTAGCCGCTGTAGGAGAATATGATGTTGACCAAGGCGACCGATAAGTCATTTCCGTTGTCCGTTGTGCCTGCGAAGGCGTCGCGGTAGTTGGCGCTTGGGTCAGGGATGTGGTCGACATTCTTGCCGAGGACGACTAAGCCGGTGATGCTGATGCTGCAGAGCAAAATCTCTTGTCAGTTGATTCAGATCATCCTGGAGGTTGTTGCAGGCTACCTTTTGTCCGATCAACTTACAAGATGAGAGTGATAAGCTTGATGACACCAAAGCCGTTGACGGCCCAGAGGGAGTACTTGTTATGAACGATGACGCCTTGCAACAGTAAGCACGAAGCTGCTTAGGCGGTGTTGGTAAATCAGGTAAGAAGGAACATACAGATTACGGCGAGCGTATAGGCCGCGATGGCAACTCCCTTCATCTGCCAATCCGATGGCGTTTTCCCAGCGATGCGCCACAAGTACCTCGACAACACTGCGTGACATTAAAGATGGTCAGCATGAACCTTGTGTCTACCACACCAACACCTCCTTCGGAGAAGATTCCTACCAATGGCATTGCTGCTGCTAAACGAAAGTATCACGGACTGCACGGCAAAGGCAATGGGGAAGAAGTGCTTGGGACGCGGGTATGCCTGCTCGAGGTAGACGACTTCGGACCCGCTACGGTTGGGGAAGTAACTTGCAAACTCGAGATACGTGGCGAATCCGGCGACGGCCATGATGAAGCCGAGAACCCAGTAGATAAGCGCAAGGCCGACTGATCCCGTGTTCTTTAGAATCGTCGCGGCTATAAAGTGGTGAGTGGTGTTAGTCGTTGGCGGATCGAACAGTCAAAAAGAGAGCCACAGACAACTTACGGGTTGAGAAAATGCCAGTGCCAATCATCTGGTTCACATTGAGGAAGATAACCGTTGCCCATCCTACATGGTACCCCAGGGGGGAGTGCCCTTCCACCGGTGCACCAACGGCCTCCTGATACGACGGAAGGGAGTTGTTCCCGCCCTTGGATCTCACGTACGCGAAGTCACCGTCTCGCAGAATGGACGCTTCGGAGTCAGAAGCTTCTGCGCCGGCAGATTCCGCCGGGTACGCGGGCTGCTGCTGCTGCTTATTCTCCGTCCCGCCGAAGCGGGACTTGAGCTGTGAGAACACCATTCCCAAAGCGTGTTAGCTGCACCGGCATGCGCAAGACGCGGTCAGATTTGAAAACTGCTTGTGGGCCCTCCAACTCCGCGGGCCGTGACCGGAATGTGCAGACTAAAACCTATAAGACTAGCCGTAGCGCGCCGTAGGCAAGGAGCAAAATAAGGTAAAAAAAAAAAAAAGAATAGAAAGATGGCTATCACGGCCCCCTTTAATAAACATTGTATTTCCTATACTACATAAACGCACAGGCATGTGTTCACGCAATTCTCGCACAAAAACTCGACATGCTGGGATGTAATGCTCCCCGGCCCATACATTGGTCTCGTTTCCTGGTACGGAACGGGCTGGGGATATTGACCTTCCGAATGGGGGGACTGTGCCGTAGTACAGGCGCGGGGAGCCCCCGAGCACGCAATGCGTACCCAGAGCACGTCGAATCCCCGCGGAGCCAGGCAATTCGCCGGCTCGACAGTGTTTACAAAGCAAAATACAGTAGATATCGCGATATCCCGGGCCGTTTCTGTCGTGGTACTTGAAATAACGTTGCGGGGACTTCTGCATGGCTCTTGAATCTTGATGGGTCCATCCTTGTTTGTTGCCCTCGTCCAAACGAGAGTGCAACTTGCGTCGGAGCTGTTGGGAGGCTCCGGGATTTGGTTCTGGTTGCGAAGTACCGGTTCGTGAATTAATACCTAAACGAGCCCAAGCCATGGGAACTATATTCCATGCATGGCACCATACAAGCTTCTCACTTCTCCCTGGGGATTCGCTACCGTGTCCATGGATAGTCACTATTCACTAGTCGTATAGTTTGATCTCTCACACCATGTCCCATGCTTGGCATGGAAGGAGTGCGCATTATTAAAGCAGCGCCACCATTACGTCTTTGCTGGCCTCCCACTCTCGCTACGAATGTACGGCTCCAGCGGAAACACGTGCGACTCTGGGTCTCCCCCGTCGTACACAAGCGCCCACCGGTCTGCGAGCTGAGGTGGGGTCCCCCACGCATTCTCGGGATCTCGGAGCCACAGTCGTACCAAGTGCCGCCTGCGAAGTTGTGAGCGCCTCGGGTTTTAGAAAATGAACATGAGGTAAACATACTGTTTCGTGTCGGAATCGCGATATCCATCCCGCGCGTGGAACACCGCCAAGTTGTTGACGTATTGGATGTCTCCCTTCTCGAAGCCCGTAGACAAGGAGAAGCGTTCTCCAAGGAAATGCAAGGCGTCGAGGGCCTCTGCCTGCGCTTCGGTTATCGGTGGGATCTCTGGGCTTCTTGGCAGGGCTCCGAATCCGACGAACTGTCGTCGGGCGTATTGCAGTGCCACGCGCTCTGGTGTGGAGTCTGTCGCTGGCTGATAGAAGAGTAGAGGTCGCGAGGTGAATCGTTGTCCCTTGATTCCGAAGCTATTAGAAGACACATTAGAGTCCGCAGATCACCTTGTAAAGACCAATGGAAAGGGGGATTTACGTTTCTGCATCCCAGTTCTCTGACAATGTCCTCACAAGATCCGGTCTTGTCTTTGCAAGCTCATTATACACTCTCCACGTACTAGCCAGCTTGCTGGCACCACCTTCTTCGGCCGTTTCGAGCGCAAAGAGCGACACGATATCGCCCGCATCCGTATGGAAAACCTGCTTATCTCTGGTGTAGGCCGGGCTTCCGATAAAGCCCTCGTTCTCCGGCGTGTTCAGATTTTTAATGTGCGCCAGGACCACCGACGCGTGCTTCCCGTCGTAGAAGGCATCTTGGCGACCGCGGACCGGAGCAATATGAGAGGAGATCCCGGCGTAGATTATCAGGTTTTCTTCGCGAGTGTGCTTTTGGACCTCGACGCCACGGATGACGAAGAAGCCGTGGCCAATGTGCAGTTCTTTCGACAGTCGGCGAAGTTCGGGGTGGAGGGTCGGGAGGGGAAATGTATCGGCCGAGACGTGCCCAAGTGGGAGGTTCAGCACTGCAAAGCCAGAAGTTGTTAGTTAGAGACGTCGACTCCCCTGAGAGCTCTAGAAGGAGCATATCCATCCGTCAACAAACATTTGAAATGGGCCAGAGCCTGCTCAATCTCCCTCAGATGCTCTTCGTTAAGCACAAAAGTCCAGTCGTACGTCTCCGCTAGCGTCTCTCCCTCCCACACTAAATCCCCGCGCAATTGCTCCGGAAATCCCGCGGGGAGCGTTGACGCTAGACCACCCTTGCTAAGGCGCGTCGCAACCCTTGTCTGGTACTTTTCGAAATCGGGCGCATAGGTGATGTCGGGTTGGCCAGGGGGTCCTGGGCGGAGGGCCGCGGGAGTGGCGTGGCTAAGAACGGCGGCAGACATTGTGGACTTGGGGGGACTTTGAGTACAGAGAAGCTCCGTATCGGTTCGAAGCTGGCGATTTAAGGTATTGGTTACGGATGCGGGGTTTCCGAACGCCACTAGAGTCGAGGAGGGTTGACTTATAGTATTTTGTAAAAGGGAGAGAGGATTGGAAATAGGATTGGGCATGGAGATGAAGTGATTGCATCGCGATATTGCGTCATGGGATGTGACTAGTTTTCACCATGTTGAAGGACACCACGAACGATGTCGTAGGGTTCAATTGCACACTTCTTAGTGCTCCCATAGTTTGGAGTAACACTCCAGGTTGATCACCAAATAATTGGTGTCCTTCCGGCATAGCAAGAAGAGAAACCGGGCAGGAGGCCAGCGGGCCATTCCGCCTCACTTTGCTGCAGCAATGGGACGACTCCATCTTCTAAGGATTATGATTACTAGCATATATCAACGTATACTAAGGAAAATGATTAGATTGAAATAAAAGCAAGTTCCTTGATATCTTCCTATTTACAGAACATCAATGCTCGTGTCATATCACGCCCGACATACCACTTGCTCTCCGTACTCATCTTAATCGTCCACCAGCGCCACAGTAAATGTCCGTCATACCGATGGATATCACCGCCTTGCTTAGACGAGACCCTGGAAGGCATCCATGCTCCTCATCGCAAATGACCGTTGTCATTGTAATTAGTCGCTCGCCCACATGCGACGAAAAGTTCTCCCCTTCATAAGTCAGTGGGAGCTGCCTCCTCCCACCCAAGGGTTATGATCGGTACGCAAAGTCAATAAGTAACTTGGAGACAGAATAAATGGGATATTGCAAATCTGTGGAGTGGTATCCCGGGCGGAGAAAAAGAGGAAAAAGTAGAGGTTGTGCGCCCATGACCGACCATTTTGCTGTCTACATTCTCATGAAGTTGGTCCTTCCCGCTGTCACTTCTCTCAAAAGGAGCACGCCTGGGTAAAAGATTATTACATTTAGCAGACACTTATCACGGCTACCTCTGGGAACAATCTTGGAAGACACAGGGACACACAGGGCCAGGCGGCCGAGGCAACAAGCATCGCTGCCCCCAAAACCCAAGGAGCTCAGATCTGATTCCAATGTTCCATGGGCGAGATCTCTTGGACTTCGAACTGTCCACTAAATTTTCTAGATATAGAAAAGGTATTAAAATCAAGCCATCATAGCTATGAGTCGTTTCTTTCGTTATCATGACAAGCAGCAGTTGCGCATCATTTCTCGAGTCCACCTCTATGTCGAAGCCTCTGACTTCCAGAACAGTCCCATGTGCGTCATCCAACAATCCAAACTCGATAACTCTGCGAGTGTCGAGGATGCAAAGCCAACGAAAGGAAACAAGAGCTCATGGGATATTGAATAACCGCAACATTGAAGCCATCTAATTTCCTAACATCCGGAAACGCTTACGTTCGCCCAATGCTTCCATCGACCTACTCCTCCTCTAGGGGTTTTTGCCCACCGACAACCATCCTATATATAGTCAATGCCACTTGTGAGTAACTACTTCATGACCAGCAAAGCATGGGCCGGGATTGAACTTACATCTCGATGTATGAGTGAACCCTGGGATCAGTCAATTCCTGGCGGGCTTGTATGAGATACAGCTGCGCCTCTTCAAATGACCACTATTATCACAAAGATTGTTAGCGTTCATTCCCAACAATTACAGAATGAAATAGCGTAGACAAGCGGTAGCTCACCCCCAGCAGCTCTGTCAAGGCGCGAAGCGAGAACCCTTCAAGGCCCTGCAAAACAAACTGCCGGTTCCAGAGCCCCCACTTCTTCAGAATCGGATCCCTTGGCCATGTCCCGATCGGAATCTTCAACGTTCGTTCGTAGATGTTTTCGTAGCCGACTTCTCGGAACTGTTCCTGAGCAATCTCGCAGGCGCCAAACGTCTTGCCTGTTAGATTACCGACTTCTTCAAATATTCCTCCCCACTTCTCTAAGGCAGGCTGAAGAGTATTGTCATCTGCTCGAGGGATGGTTGATAGTTCGACATGTTCGACCCACCCTCCAGGTTTTAGGTGGCTGTAATTAATTGGCTGTTAGGGACCGGTATTCGACGCATTTACCACAGTCTGCCATCATCTCGCAGTAGACAGCGGCGACGAAACATACCGCATAATTTTCTTATAGAAGGCAGCCCAGTCAGGAATACATCCCGTCAAATATCGAACATGAATGAAGTCGAAGTGATTTTCGGGGAATGTCCAGTCTTTGGTAATATCGTCGACCTCGAATTTACAGTTGGGTGGAACGAAGCTTGGTTGGATTGGGGACAAGTCGATGCCAATTACCTCGGAGGCTGGATTCTCGTCTGCAAAGTCGCTTTTCGGTGATTCTGTTAGTGATCTGATGAGGTTTGCACGCATCTTTGGCTGAGAAATAGAAATGGAATGACAGGAAACTAAAAAGGACACTTACATAGCCCATGCTCCCGTTCCGCAACCGACATCAAGGACTCGCTGTTTTCGGAGGAATAAGTTACACGAAAAAACGTCTGGTGTTAAAGCGGTTCTGACACCTACATGAATGTTATCTCCGATCGGGGTTACGTATAGTCTGTCGTCGAGAATAATTCGGAACATTTCATGCCTGTGATTAATTAGATATTCTGCAATTTAACCATGGTATGGTAGGTCGAGGAGTAATATCTGTGATGGTTGTCATGGGACGGAGGCTTCGACACGTACATCAAGTCCTCTGCCTCTTGTTGCCTCTCATCGTTGGGACCGCTGAATAGCCGAGGTATCAATAGCTGTCTCAAGAAACAGAGGTAAAACCCGCCTGCTGGACAAAACAAAAGGGGCGGTAGGGAGGGAGGTGAGAAATACTAATAGGCGCCATCTTGGTACGCGTGATACCGCCGTCCATTCTCCCACTTGAAATCCAAGATGGAAGACCGCAGTGATGTGGTGTCGGTCACCGTTCTAGCTATTCATTAGCGGAGAGCTCGATAATTCGCGTGAGGTGAATCCCAACGCGTCCGCGTCCGACTTACGATTGGGCATAAACGGATTCGGCATCCTCGAGGTCCTAGTTATCACAAAGAAGTCACGATTGAGCATGGACAAGAACATGATGCAAAAAGTAGAAGAGCCACAGGAGCTAATATTTGGAAGAGGGGAGTTTCAATTTACCACTTCGATTTCAGCGCTCGCATCGCCTAGTAGATCCCGAGCAGGAGAAGCGACCCCAGGCGTGGGTGACTTTGACTTTGGCGGTGACTTAGACCGCGACTTTGTCGACTTCGGTGACGTTGGCGACTTTGGACTACTCATTTCGATAAGCCTGGCTGTTGGCTGCTTGATGAGGATTATAGGTTGAGGGGAAGAGGAGAGAAGAGAGGAGAAGATATTTCAAGGGAGGATTGCCTTTCTGACTGTGTGGAGTTCGCTAGAACAAGGCCTAGAGCCAAAAAAGGACAGCAATAAATGCAATCACATAAAATCAGCATACGCATGCAAGCGTCGTTGAACTCCAGCACACGAACGAGCCAATCAGTTTTGATCTACCACTTGGCCATTTGCCTGAGGGCAAATAAGGATCCATCAGCCCACAGTATTCCTCGACATATCATTTTCTGTCAGGCTTGCGTGGTGGCTCTTCCCCCTAAGGTCTCCCGTGTTGCCTCGGAAGCCATTCCATAAACATGTTAGTGAAGTGGTGGATAGACCGCGGAAGCACCAAAACGGGCCGTCAGCGGGTCTCGTCTTCTTAAGTGGCACGACACTAACCCCGAGGTAGCATCCGTTCCCCCTCGTTCCCTGCAAGCCCCTCTTACTTCGTAGGTCGTTTGCTGTAGTCGCAACGAAATGATTGAGCAGGCAGTTTCATCGACGATTATGACTACAAATCCCCGTCCCCTTTATTTTCTTGTCCTTGAAATCTCGTTGTGCTTGGAATCATCAGGCTTTCAGCGACGTGAACCAAGCGGAGAGGAAGGAGACATCCCGCATTATTATCATATTGCAATCGTAACCCGACAGCTTGGCATTGCCTAGTTTATCTTTACGCTCTGTTCTTCCAAAGTGGCATTTCCCGCTCAGCCCAGCCAGTTGGAGGTAGCTAATTGTTCCCAAGCAACCGCCATGTGCCACGTTCCACCCGCTATGCCAAGATCTACTACATGACACAATCCGAACCCTAATAACGGAAACTAAACTAACCCGCGGAGGATATACGTCCTCGACCTCGTGAGCTCAACATGCTGGTGGGGGCTCGGAAAAGAAAAAAGGAAATAAAAGTCCGGGATGGGAATAGGACTAATTCGTGCGGGTGTATTATACATCTTGCCCGAATAAGTAAAATCCTCAAGGGCTCGCAGATGATGGTCAGGAAAGGGAAGAAACGTGCCGTGAAGTGCGATTTTGAGAAGCACCAGCTCTGCAGATTAGGCCAGGTACTCGAGTTAGAATTGTCGGGCCTACGGACGCGGAGTAAGCACATAGATTCTAGAGAACACCCGTTCATTAATCGTCGAAATATGAGTCCGAATAAATCAAGCTTATGATTGACTGAGAACCAAGCGAATCGCGGAACAGCCACCACCAGGATATAATAACATGACCTGCAGATTGAAGCTTGCTTCATCTATCAGAGCTCGGCAGCAACTGTGAGCAAGGTGGACGCTGCATTTAGAGATTAATCGTGACGCTTCCGTAGGTCCCCATGACTTGGGCCCAAGGGCAGTCCTGGTTTTGGTCCGAGAATCGTTCTCTGTAGGACGCCCTTTATAGTGAAGCAAATGCATAGAATCCAAATTAGTGCCAGGGAAGTGGCCATGATCGTAGACCAAACTCTGAACGTCACAGAGTCCATGAGCTTCCCCAACTGAACCGCCGCATTCGTATAAACGCCCTGCAAAGGATGGGAAACATCAGCAGTCTGTGGCATATTTCATAGTCGGAAGAGTGATTGACCTACCCAAGGAAATACAATGGACCATGTCGAAAGAGTAAAAGTCATCCGTGACCTTTCGGAGCCTTTTGCAAAAGCAGAAACAATGCCCATGCACGCAAACCACCACCAAAATAATGAGGCGCCCCAACACACGACACCAAAGAAGACACTGCCGTGACCGATAATTCGTCCAGCTTCGTGGGTTATTATCACGCCTGACCCAATATCGAATGCGCCTTTAAGAAGGGCCGAGCCTAGTCCTTGCATGGCGAAGCTACCCTGACCCCAAGGTCCACACATGATCATCTCGACAAATACCTGACGTTTTGGCATTTGGGCGCTGAAGTCCTCGGTCGGGGCCTCCCAGGGGAGATACTTCCGGGCCCAGAATAGCGTGTCAAGGGCCAAAGCTATGGTAATACCCACACCGATCTCGAGGTATGCCACGATGATCATCGGAAGTTTCTGCTGAGAGCTGAGCATCGCGTATTCGCAAAGCGTTCCGGCCCCGGCGGCGGAGGTCAACGCGGCAATAATGGGCAACTGGGTAACTGGTGTAAAGGCATGATGAAGCCCGCCCTCGGCGTGTAGAGTCTTGATGAAGAACGGCGGTAGAAGGAAGCACGCTGCCAGCGCCATCGCCGTATTGATCCACCAGAGAATATACGTCGCTCTAGCCCAGTCCGGCCCTCCCCAACTGGATACCACAACCATGGACAGCATCTGAATCACGGACGTAAAGGAAATGCTGATGCTCGCGAGACACGCTGCCTCGGTCGTGCTTCTAGAGATGGCATGGCAAAAGTCTCGCGGGTAGAGCACCGCCTTGAGGGCGTAGGTGATGAGGAAGATGAAAAGTGCGATGAACGCGATGAACCAGAGGACGATGGCGATGGTTTTGAGCCCCTTGAATTGGTAGTCCAATTGGTGAAGGACTACCGACAAGATGCCAGTTCCCTGAGGTATGAGGAAAACCTGAGATGGGAACTTACGGAGGGCCAGACGCCAACCTCGTGAAGCCATCGTGAAAAGTGAAAACGAGGGTCTGAGAAGGTACAGTTGATGCGGGGATAGTATGAACCATATGAGCTCTGCTCACATAGACTCCTCATTCCGGTCGCACAAACCCCCCCGGTTACCAGGGCTTCCTACAAAAATAGAGAGGAGGAAAAAGAAGCAAAAAATACAATGCGGTGAACTGGGCTAGAGGACCGCAGAATCTTATGATTGGAGCGTAATGACGATGTTGCAAACGGGCCATAGCGCACCTGGATTCGGTCTAGACGGTGTTCGCTTGGCCTAAATCTACTGGCCCATTTGGCCAGTCTGTTCTATATTCAGCTGGATCGCCACTTTGACCCGGGCTCGTGGATTTAGCAACTCCTCGGAGCGGGCGAGAAGGATCAGGAAACTTGGAAACTCTTCATGACCAATGAGAGACAACGTAAATGAAACCTTGGCGCCAGCATCTTGAGTGGCGACGAGGGGGGGATTTTTCCCATCAGAAAACAAAAGAAAGAAAAAAAAAAAAAGAAAAATATGCCTGCTCATTCAAATACTACAGTGAAATAGAGTTGGACTAAATGAGAAAAGAAAGAAGAAGAAATAGAAGGTAGCTTCCCCCTCTCAACGACAGCTCCTAGTAGAGTTGCTCCTAGCAGGCAGGAGACGAACCAACTAAGTAGGGATGAGGAATATAGAAGATAGAAAAAGAAACGGGACCTAAGATAGGCTGGACATCCGACCTCTCCACACCAAAGTGAATAATTGATATTAATAGCATTAGCTCAAGAGTAGCATTGATAGAACGCATGTAGAGCCGGGGATGCAAAATACAAGCATCAGCTCCTAGCATTATAATCTGAGCTACAGTCTCCCATGCTCCCTGGCTTACTAGGACGTCAAGACTCCAGCGCTCTTAAATTGACACTCAATCCTCACCATCACCAAAATCACAAATCGACGCACCAAACACCATTCTATCTTATGACAGCCCCTACTCAGGCTTGTGGCACACGGCCTCGATGTTGTTGCCCACGGGATCTTTGACAAAGGAACCATAGTAACTGGCGTGGTACTGAGGTCTCAGCCCAGGGGCACCAAGATCCTCACCACCTGCTGCTATAGCAGCCTTGTGGAATTCGTCCACGACAGAGCGATCTAGGAAAGAGCAATGTGAGTCCTACCAAATCCCAGTCCTCGAGAAGATATGACTTACCCTTTGCGGTAAAGGCGTGGTGAGAACCACCGTTGCCTTGCTCGCGGCTACCGATCCACCAGTCGGGATGTCCTCCCTCCTCACCGAAGCCAACAGCCACCCCAAAGTCGGCCATCTTTACATAGCCAAGAGGCTTCAGGGCCTTTTCGTACCAGGCCACGACGGCCCTCATGTCACTCTCGGCGACTCTGATTCCGGTGTGATCGATGGGCATCTTGGAGAATGGAAATTGGTACACGTCGAGAAATAGATAACAAGAGGAGAGAGGATAACAGCTTGAGCGTATGTATCCAAGGGTAATAGAAGGCAAGAATAAATTGTTGGAAGTGTGTGCTAAATGGAAGGCATGAATGAACCTGGGAGAAGATGGGAGATATCGACGACTTAAATAAGATGTTTGGCCCTTGTGTTGTGCTGTTGATGACTTTACTCTGTATATACTTAGAAACTGGGTGTGAACCGGATCACAGCCTTTGCGCTTGTTTTGGTGGTGTTTTGTGAATGGGATCATGAGAATACAACAAGCGGAGAGCAGCTCTGTGGCGCCGACAGTTTCCGGGGTAAGACGGAGATGGACGCCGACGCCGACCTCGTCAATGCAATAAAGGGAGGCAGTTTGCCATGAACAAATGAGATTTGCGTTGGACAGGGATAGTTCTGTCACTGAAACTTAGAAACATGGTGTTGGGGCTGGGGCTGCTCCGCCTCCCCCTTCGTTCAATAGCGTATCAGCTCTGGGGATTCAAGCCACCGATGCAATAATGGCTTGCTGAGCGTTGGTGGAAAAGACTTGGAGAGTCCTCTAGTGACATACGATTCACTGGTTCTGGTTTGGGGATTGACATAGTGTCGAGAGTTCTGTCCAAGGATATGAACATTTTGAAATGTTGCAATTAAATCTTCCAGTCCGTGAGGAGAGGTATTCGAAGTGAAATGATGGCCTTGTGGTATCATTGTTGCTAGAAGAGATGGCAGTTTCTTGTCCTTTGTTTACGAGAAGACCCTCTCCATCGCCGAGGATGGCATGGATTCGGTATTAGGTGTTTCTAATGGCTTCGTGACATCGTCACTGTTGAGAGGCAAATTACTGGTGATATTAACTAAGAGCTATCATACAAAGGAACATTGAATTGTACAGCGACTGTATGGATACTCCTTTATCCTCCAAAAGTCTCGCCCACCTCCTCCAAGATGTCAACAATCTTCCACCTCAACCGATGCTCCCCCTCAATCGCGATCCAGCACGTAAACACAATCGCCTCCTCGAGTAAGTCCCCCGAGTGCGCCCCGTCGAGATTCAGAATCTTGTCTTCCTTCGATTTCTTAGCCAGCATCTTGTCGCTAACCTTGTTCATGTTCTCCGTCAAAATATCTTCCTTCTTCCTTGCGCTCTCAGCTTCTACACTCGCGCTGCTCTTGGGCAATGGGAAAATCTGAAGCTTGCCGAGAAATGTCCTGCTCTTGTTTGGGGGAGCCCCGACCTTCTCTGATGGGGTGAAGGATGCCCAGCGCTCTTTTTCAAAGGTCGCAATCACGACGTTATCCGAGTTGACCAGCTACGCAACAAACATTAGAGTCAGCCCCCCCTAGAAAAGCCAACAAAACATACCTTGAAATCATGAGATATCCCCTTCATCTTCTTCACTCCGTTGGGCAGGAACCTCCTCGTCCCCTTCCACATATACTCATTCCCGTTAATCTCCCACTTCAACGTCCTCCCCATCCCCTTAGGCCGAAACATCCTCACGGGCATCACGAGGCCCGTCACCTCCTCTTCCTCCTCTAGCGGCTTCTTCGGCGGCGAAGGTCCCATGCAGAACCACTTCCTCCACTTTTGCCTCCGCTCATACCCCTTCTTGGCCCGTCTCCGCTCCTTGTTCCGAAGCTCTTGCTCCATCCCATCGCCGAGGTGGATTCTGAACGAGTTCCAGAAACCCGTGCGTCGCGCCTTGCCTATGCGCGTGCTCTCGGGACAGTACTTGGGGTTGTCTCCGCGCCAGAGGACGGGCCTCCACTGGCTGGAGTGTTTTTGCGGGACGGGGTTGAAGATCCAGTACCGCGCCGGACCCGTCGTTTCGGAGAAGATGTGCTTGCGACCGAAGGCTGCGCGGCGGTAGGTGTTGAAGACTTTGGCTGGGGCGGGAGAGGATGATGAAGCTGTGGTCTGCTCCGGGACTAGGTGGTGCTCTGATGCCAAGTCGTGGAAGGGACCGACTGGGGCATCTGGCCCTTCGTAAATATGGGATGCGGACATCATGAGAACGAAGGCGGACTATCTGCGAGTCGTCTGATCTTAATCGAAAGCAAGAGAAGGATTCACTGAAATCTCACGAGGGGCACATCTTGGCGAACCTGCCATGGAATATATATTCTTTCGATACGCAGGGTCTATTTCGATCGTCATCTCGCGCAATGGAACCAGACTGAGAACGAACAGTTTTGACCACATCTCTTTCCCCTTTCGTCCTTAAACCGCGATGCAGACCACCCACTCCCAGAACCCTCATTGTCAGCCTCTCTGGGTGACCGGGATAAAGTTGGGTCGCATGGAAGGGAAAGAAGAATAAGCGCTAGTCCTGATTAGGCTTCAAACCGCGAACCCGAGAAAAACAAGCATAAATGAGAGCACCGAATGACTGACTTGGAATTAAGAAAGGGGCGGTCCACCAATTAGCTCCGTGAGAGGTTTTTTTCTTGATTGGTGCCCATTCCACACGTGTGGTGGCAGTGACAGACGTGAAGCCGTTTTGTTGGTGTCGATCCTCCCATGTCACACGATTTCCCAATCTAGCGTCGCCTCTGGCGTGGCATGGCGATGGGCGATGCTACTGGCACACAGATTTGCCATTGTGCAAGACCAAGTCGGGACTCAGTAGAATGGGTTATCTTTATTTCCACACTACACATTCGAGTTGTTCGCAGATGAGCTTTGCTCGTGGCTATTCATAACGATGAGGAAAGTATATGAAAGCGGGTTCAGGATCTTCTTCGCACTGAAAATATCCTGTCTATTTTTCCAACCCCATCCCGCAATCTCAAGTGGGCTCCGCATCGGGAGAGATATCAACTGTAAAAGAATATGAAGATAGGAATCCAAGGAATCATTCATCCCTCTGCGAATGCTCCACGAACAATTGGACGCAGCATCTTCGGAGCCAGAGTCGGTGACGTCGCAGCAAACGACTCAGATCGGTCCTTAAGCAATTGCCGTATCCAGCGCCGTTGCTCCTCATTCGCAAACTCAAGTGCCACTCTCACAGAGTATCCAATCCGATACGGCCCCATGAACCCCTTCGACGTAAACTCGACTGACTTGAGGATCTGGGCAAGGAGATCTTCGTTTGTCTCCTCGAACGCGAGGCCGGCCCACACCTCCAGTATTTCTTGGATGACGAGCATGCTGGCCCAGTATCCCATGAAGAGGGTGCCGATCCAAACACTGGCATATGTGAGCATTGTCGAATAAGGGGAACTGTCGTCCTGGCTCGAGATTTCTTCCGGCTCGGGAAGGTAGCGCAAGAATGTGTCATTCCAGTCGATAAATCGGTCCCGCAGCTCGAGGGTTTGGCGTGTGGCTATCAGTATCTCCTCCTCGTCCACGCCCGCATCAGACAGGCTCCTCTTGCGAAGAAGCTGAGCTTGTCGGACGACGCTTGGACAGAGCGCAAGACAATACCAAAATTCGTCGACGAGAGCGGCGTAAGGTTCGGGTCCACGGCTCTGCCAGGTGTCTCTCCATTCTTTCTTGGCGAGGAAGCAATCCTCGGCTGTAAAGAGAGAATACATGATCTAAAGTGAATGTAAAAAGAACAATACAAGAAAAAAAGTTAGCGTATCATGAGGTAGATTGCCCAAAGGAAGGCGAAGAACGAGAGTCGGCGTACACTAAGACCACGAAAGATTGAGATCATGGACACGTCCCAGTCATTGTCGTGCGCTTGGGGACCTCGTAATTGCATTAATCGACCTACACCTTTGGCGTGATTCATCCAGTTGCTTGGGCTAGTAGTACCAGCGAAGGACTGAATAAATGACTGATGAGATTTTGCTTGCCAAATAGTTTGATGCAGTTGGCCATACCTCGTATAAACAGAGCAGGATGGCCGAGCACAATGTCTCGCTTGTCCTCCACTCCGTCGGATGATTCAACGCATGCTGCAAAGCAGCCAGCGCCTGAAGATACGAGGTGCGAGCCTGAGCAACCACACCCTCGTTACTGGCCTGCCTGCCTTTAATGTGAAGTACCAGAGCGCATGCAGCGCTGTCCAGGGTGGCCTTGGCGCCAAGCCTATCTGGAAGACCCTCGAGCCACGGCCAGAAGTGTATAAACTCATCGTCACGCCTCATATCCCAGATACCCTGGGCAAGCGGAACGAGTACCTGCATCCGGCCGGGGTTGAGTTCGAACCGGAGCACGCCCGAAGGACGGGCTAAATCGGACGAGGGGGACTGGAGCTGGGATGGAGGGATTGGACTGTTGGTTGATGCGGAGGAGGATGCTGGGCTGGCACTGGTGGCTGGAGTATTTCGCCCCTTTTCGGAACGTTTGGCCGGCCTCTCGGTTACGAATTTGTAGGGACGGTTGTAGCCGGGACATTCGGCGCCGTATTTGATGCACTTTTGGCAAGCCGGTCGGTCCTCGTCGCATCGGACGCGACGCTTGATGCAGAGCCTGCAACCAGTGCTACGAGGGACGCCAACCATGATCAAGTGGGTAAAGTCCAAATGTTTTTAAGAGAGGCGAGTGGTAAAGTGATGAAATTTTCTAAATGAAGTTAAAAGTTCAGGCGAGCATAAGCATCACTCGATTCTGACAACGGACTCTAGAGCATTCGACAGTCAACAGTGAATCTCACCCGAGACATTTGAGGGCAACTGTGGCTTGGAGAGGCTGTGTAGGGCTTACTTCGTGGTGGGCAGTGGTTGGTGCGCAAGCTGTCATTGATACTCTAAATGCGGCAAGGTGGGCGCCGATCCTGGTGATGAACTGCTCCTCGAGTCCCAACACAGCATGCCTCAGTTGAGGCACTCCAGTCACCTCGAAATGATATTGAAAGAGACGCCAGTTATCAAGTCAGTGTGGAAATTATGGTAATAGAGATAATGGCTCCTGAGTCCTATTACATTCATTGTTTTGAATCAATGGTAACGTCCTGGGCTTTGAGATAACCCTAACCCTATCTTGATGGGGCGGAAATTGGATGATTGTTTGGACGACGAGACAGGACTCAACACGAGAGATTGAATCTCATTCCAGAATGGTCTGTCAAGGGTCGGCCTCAAAACGCTGCAAACGAAACCTTCGCGTTCTTCAAAGGATGTGTAGAGAAAACACACTATGTTTAACCACACTTTTACAGTTCGACATCAATATTTCTCCTCTGGATTAAACGAGCCTGGTATCGCATCAAGGGGAGAGAAAGCCATGCATACACGAAGCCTTGAGCTCGGGCACCGCCTCTGGTATCCTCCTCAATCATGGAGGTGATTCCCCTTCCCCCACTGTATTTATGTGTGAACGCAGCTCATCATCAGGCTTGTCTTTGCACAAGCGCCAACGTATTGCTGCAACGCGCGAACAGCGCCTACTTGAAACTCTAACTAGAATCGAATCGCCATCGCCGAAGTTCTTGGTGTTGTGGCGAGCGGTGTCGCCGTCGCGCAACTAGCGGGTCTTGCTGGAGGAGCCGTAATGAAGCTAAAGCAACTCTGGGATGAAGTGAGTGAGGTTCCCGAGAACATTGTCCACTTAATGGGACAGCTCGACTGCCTCGATCCAGCCCTTTGGGAGTTTGAACAAACTGTCGGCCAGAGCGACCTGCCACCTGAAATCTGGAATGACATGGCAGCGAGGCGGAGCGCGGAGTTCTGTCGCAGAGCGCTCGAGAAGTTGGCAGAATTAGCAGACGACTTGTCAACCCAAATCAATTCATCTCGACGTTTGCACAGGAAACGCGCTTGTGCGAAGGCAATTCTGAAGAAGGACCAGCCGAGGAGACTCGAGAAGAACTTGGAGACTGCTGTCGGGATGCTACAGCTCCCAGCAAAGGCTATATCATGTGAGTGAGTCCTTTCGGCTGGCAGTTCGCTCGTGGCTGATTCCTGAGGGTTCACAGAGCCCTAGTGAAAGCGCAAGCCGATATAATAGCTAACAAAGTTACTACACAACTTTCGAGCACTCGGTATCTTTTAGGCCCTGCCGTTTCCAGTCCCAGGACCGAAGAACATCGACCAGAAGAGACCAAACCCACAATAGCATCGACATGTCAAAGGCAAGTAATTCTTTGTACACACCGTACGCAGCGAACCAAATAAAATATGCGCTGGAAAGGCTTGTTGACGGCTGGGTCGTGGGTTTTAGAGAGGAACTCTCAAAGTTTGTTGGCTGGTTTCCGACCGCCATGGTGGCTTAGAGGTGTTTTGTATGCAGTGGAACTGCATATCAACATGTCCTACGGAGGCTGGAAATTCTCCCTGCGTGGTTACTCGAGGAGGCCTTTCAGCTCTCCGGTATTCCAGGCGGCATGCTTTGGGGATACGAAGACCCTCGAAGCGATGTTCCAGGCAGGGGAGGCGTCTCCGTACGATTGCGACGAGAGTGGAAATTCATTGGTACTGGTCAGTCACTCAATTTTTCCGTTGAAGTCACACCTGGGCGCGGTAAATGTATATTCACGGTTGTCAATGTGTTTAGTGCTCTGTACTTTCAGGTACCACGGCTGTTCTGAGGTTGTTTATTCGACTAAATATCGAGGTCGATGGAAGCGAAACTAATGACAACGGCGGGTAAGACAAAACGAACGACGAATTGTCCCTCTCTTATTATGCCGGAACATTTCTCGTCTAACATCGGTGGTGTCTCTTGGAACAATGGCGGATTTCGTGTGGTATTGGAGTCCTGGAGATCAACTGGAGGGCATTGAGTTTCTCATCGCTAACGATGTTATGCCAGAGAAAGATGTCTTGGACACTCGAGGTTGTTGCTGGTGCCCTCTTTATACCAGGACCTGGGAGATATTCCATCGCCTGCGGGACTTTCTTTGTCCATCACATCGTGACACATCACTCCTTTCGCGACTGAAGAGATCAGCGAACCATGGAATCCAGGATCCCGAAGTAATACCATTTCTGCTAAGCCCAGACTGGAGTCTCGATCCGGAGAAGGTGTGCCATCTAGAGAGTGACGGTTGGTCGTTAATACATACCGTTTCAGACAAGATTCCACCCCTAAACTCGTCACTCCGACTCTCCCATAGCGAAAATTTCATTGCTGACTGGCGCGGTTTTATACGAGATGTCGTCCAGAAAACGAAGGATCTACATACCCGTGAATGGAGGCCATATGACCGCAACGGTGTTGACAAAACTCCACTCGTTCGTCTGATCCACAGGCAGGCCTCACTTCGTACCTTGCCTCGGTGCGAGCGTCATATTCGGTCATCACTCCTCATGTGGCTGGAGATCCTCAAAGAAGCCGGCGTTGATTTAATACAGTACGGGCGCCGAGAGAATGAGGTATTGCGCACGACCGTTAGGTCCCATGTGCCCCGGTTTCGCAGAGTTCTGCTGAACCGTTCGGGGTGGCTCTGGAGGCCGTATTCACCACGGGTCAGAGGATTCAAATACGGCCCTGGAGTGGAAGATTGGGATATCTGGCGGGACCAACCTACTGACGCCTTCGCTGGCGAGTTCTGGAAATTGATTGAAGATCCGCCTCTTCATGTTCCTGGAGAATGGTATGAATCAGATAGCAGTATAGATGAGAGCTTTTGTTCGAACCTATCAATACGAAATGTGAAACGATGTGGATAGTCAACTGAAACAGTTGCACTGTCACTGGAGATCCCGTTGTTAGGGAACATAGTTGCTCGACCGTTCTCATTGCTATTCGATCTCTTGAAGTCCAATCTGTACCTCTCGAGTCACCACCTTTTTACCACGCAGTTCCTGTCCTCATTCTACGCAGACTGATTTCGTCCTGTTGGTCCCTTGGCTAAGAACATGCTCCGCATTCCATAGCACTCTCCCACCTCCCTAGCCACGGACTATATTTGTCTGGATCTGACACTTGTCGCCATCCAGGAGTGATTCAACAATCTGCAAGGTCGTTGACCCGGCCTTGTTAATGGTGCCCCGACAAGCGATCTTGACGCTCTGGCCCGCCTTCACAATCAACGGTCCGCTCGTTCCATCACTAGCTAGCCCCAGCACAGCAAGTTCATATGACGTTAAGTCGCCGCCTCTGGTTTGCGGCGTGAGATTCGCCGACACGGCCGTTTCCGCCGATCCGCTTGCGACACCGACAGTGCCGTCAACACTCAAAGTACTTGGGTTGCCCGGGTCGTAGTTCTTAGCCACAGTCCACGTTTTAATTGGGCCCGAGAACAGTGCCGCGTCATCAGTGCCGACCTCGAGCGTGAGCGTCGAACGCACGAGCGTCACGTCGCCACCGGTATTGTTCGTGGCCGTGATGGGCACCTGTGCAGAGCTGGCATTCGCCGTGACGTGGTCTGGTACCGAATACGTGAGCGACACCTTCGGCGGCTCCGTGAGTTTGTCGATAAATGGATGTGCGATGTTCTTGAGGAACTTCTCGACCGGCGTGTCAGGTGGCACTGATGGCTTAATTACGTTCAAGAACGTGAGAATAGCCAGGACGACAATCCCGACGACGGCGAGCACCGCGCCTAAGACCGGCAACGCGACCATCATGGTACAGTCGGCTGCCATCACGCCGCTGGCGATGGCCGCGTCTCCTACCAGCACGGCAGCGTCGACGAGGACCGTTAGGCCCTGGATGGCAATCTGCAGCACGTTGAGCGCCTTGCCCACATCTGTGTAATTATCCCAGTTGTTCTTCAGATCAAGCGACATGGAAATGGTAAAGGCAATTCCGAGACTGATACTGACGCCCTTGATAACGCGATCGCTGGTAGAAAACTGCTTCCATGCCTCTCGACCGGCTGGCGGAATATCTTCCGGAGGCTCCCCGGGTCCTTCTTCCGCAGGAGGGATTCTTTCTCCGGGACCCAAATCCTCCACGCCATGGTCGATGATTTCGGCGCTGTGGGAAGGCTGTTCCTCAGCGTTGATGCTCTCCATGAATTTCTCGCGCAGACTGACATGGGATGCCTCCTCATTGATCGAGTTGAGTTCCTCAGCAGCTTCGGGTGAGTTGGCCTTTTCATCAAGCGCGTCGTCCATCGCCTGTGCGCCAACAGCCTCTTCGAATGGGAGGCTGTCCGCTCCTATCGGTATTGACTCTTTTATGGCCTGGTATATCTCAAAGCATTGGCCCGCAACGTCGGCCACCGCGGATAGAGTGAAAACAATCGCAGTTGCTCGTTGAGCCTCTGAGAGTCCGTCCCAATTGGTGAAGGTGTTATAGGCTGCGAAGACGTATCCAGCAGTCTGTCCGGCGTTTAGATGATAAGAGCAAAATGGGAAAAGACCGATCGAAGAAGACTTACCACGGCAAGCACCATCAAGCCTTTCATATAACGGAATCCTCCATTTGCACCAGGAACCTTGCTGATAGCCCTGTTGACAACCGCGGTGGCAGCTTTGAAGCCATTGCATCGAGCGAGGGCTTTGAATCCCTCGCTGATATAGTCCATGGACGTAACAACGCTCAATGTTAGATTATCAATCTTGTCGACAATCTCCATGGCCCTCGTTACGGCGTCCTTGTTCGCATCAAGATTCTCGGCTGCAGCAAGATTATCCAAATCCTTCTTTAGCTCGTCTCTGACAGTGCCAGGCAACTTCGGGTCATTATTGAGAACCATCAGAATGAGTTCCTTCATCGCATCGTTGAGCCACAGCCTCTGCTTCTTTGTAGCTTCCTCGCCGAGCGGGAAGTATGGGCTCTGGTGTTTCTGCGAGAAAGAATACTCGACAATCTGGTTGAAGAGCGTATCGGCCTCCGCTCCCTGGGGGTCGAGCGCGTTTAGGATGTTGCAGTACTCGTTGAGAGGGAGTTCTCCCTGAAAAAAGATTGTTAACCATAAGCAAACAAACCGAAACTCTGGATGTAGATTCTCTTACTGATGATCCAACGGGCGCGCGTAAAAGGGCCGGTTCGGCATGTGGACTGGTCCAATGCTTCAACATCAATTTCGCCCACTTGGCACCGCCGCCCTCATCATCAAGGAAGGGTTGTAGCGTGCTTGCGTAGAGCTGACGCATGGCGAACACGGATGTGAGGCCATTCAACTTGTTGTACTGTGAAGATTTAGCGAGGCATTTGTCGCCCTAGATCATGGGGATCTTCGTTAGTAGGAGTAAAAGTGAGCTTCCAGTTCGGCATCAACTTACACAGCCATTCCACCAATAAAAAATCTTGTCCTTGTCTGCATCTGTTAATGGATACCTCCAGTTTGCGTCGGCAGACTTGGTCCGAGAAATCATGAAACTGACATATGCAGGAGCATATGTATCACGGATCCAGTCCTTGAGGTCGCTTTGAAGATTGGCTCCAAGCTCAATCGGAAGATTCTGCGGGGGTGCAACCTGGAGGAACGTAGTTCTGTCATCCGCGTTCATGTGGAACAACATCGTGTTCTGGAGAAGAGTCTGACTGGTGTTATGAACACTTGCAGAGTTGTAAGACAGGTTTCTGAGGGAATCAATCGACAAGGCCGTCTCGGCTGCTAGTAGCTTGGTAGCTGGGGCCGGAGATTCCGACGCCCTCGAGACAATGCCGATAGGTGAAGGTCGGACGGCCCCTAATGTTCTCGAAATGTTGAGGCGTGCGTTGACAGCAGCAAGATTTGTGGCCCATGAGAGGGAATCTGTGTCTTGGATGTAGTGTCTGTTTTTATCGTTAGTGTTCGTGTTCCTCACTGTCGGTATATTGTCTCTTACCTCACACCGTCACCGCCGCGATTGTTAAAGTCGTACTCGAGAGCTGCGCCCCTTGCCGAGTCAAAGTCCCAACTCAGCTGAAGTCCCAGCGTGCGGAACAGAATTGGCAGAACAACGTCGCTACCTAGGCTCTTCTTGAAGGTCACGTTGAAGTTGCTGGACAGTTCATCGCTTCCATCAGGCTTGTCAGCTAACTGATAAAGCAGAGCAGCCTTATCTAGATAAATGGTGCCCATCTGCGTGCCGTCACTGGTGATGTCCACGATGGAGGTGTACAGGGAGGACAGCTGTGATTGATTGGCGAGGTATTTGGCGTTGATCTCCGCGCAGAGCTTATCCAGCAGAGGCATGGTTAGAATAGGAATCGACAAACCCTGATAACCACCGGAATGGTAGGTTGCAAAGGCGACTTGGCCAAGAGATACCGGCGTGTTAGGCTTTGTCCGGGCTTCCTTAGCTGGCCACACATCTTGATCGAGAGTTAAGTTCCAATAATCCTCGTTATCCACATAGTCTGGATCAACCTGATCTGGCGCGGCTGCTGCTGCGAGGACCAGTCCAGGTATTTGAACGGGGGGTGCCGAGCTCACGCTAGCCTTCTCGATAGTTTTGCCGGCGATGGGTGTTGGTATGGGTTTTATAGATTTCAAAGTGGCATTCATCTTGGCATGATTTAATTTCATCGAAGGTTCTTTGACATTGACGTTCGGCTTTGCAACCTGGAAGTTGATCAGCTTGGGGCCATTGTCGCTCTTCGGCACCTCCTTCGCATCGGGGTTATCAGAGAGCAAGATGACGCCGTTGCCTGCGAGTCCGTGATTCATGACATCGACATAGCCGTGCTCATACCCATGCTCGGGCACCTGTCGGGTCCATCGAATAGTTCGGTTATTCTTGTCGATGACGCCGCGATGCTGAGCCTCGTCATTGAGCAAGACAGTGCCTTCGTGGATGGATAGGACTGGAAGGTGATAGTTGGAGATATTCTGAGACTTGGTCTCATGCAAGACGTAGGTGCGTCTGGCTCGGCGCAGATTAGATGTCCGGACGCGCCTCTTTCTGGCTCGTTGTGCCGTCGTCGAAGAAACTGGGCGGCGAGGCTTGCCGTGCAACTCGTGGTGTAATACTTCCGAAACAGTTTCCGCTCCAAACCTGGCAAAGAGCGGCTTGAGCTCGTTGATATGATAGAGAAGTGCGGTTCGCTCGTGCTTGGGGAAGGTCAACAGCATCTTGGCTATGGACTTCATCGTGACCTCCGGGTAGTTAAGGGCCACCAGGTAGCCATCTGCGTGGTAACTTCGGTGGCCCTCCCGCAAATGGACGCCGTAAACTTGGCCGCCTTTCATCAGCTCATGGTTGACAGTTTTGACCTCGATCTGGTTGTAGCTGCTGCCATCCGGAGATAGTCGATAGAGAATGTGACCGGGGCCTAATCTTCCGACGTCAAGCCAGGGATTGTCTAGCTTCGCGGCGTTTGGATCGACAGCTTTGAGCCCGGATGTAGTATAAAAGACGTGACCAGCCGTGAAGAACGGCTTGTCCCCGTTGATACCATAGAGAAGTGTGGTATCGAGAGGCACGACAACATCCTCATCTGATGCCACACCGTAAGTTTTTGGACTAAGGCCTGTGAGAATGTGAGTGCCTTCGGTGATGCGCTCAATGGCAATCGAGCCACTATCGGTCGCAACCTGGGTCCCGGCGACAAAGCAGCTCGGTGGAGGGTTAGTCGGGATGTCTCTGATTTCTGTTACATTGGGGGCATCAGACTTGAACAGGCTGCAGAAATCTTTATGGCCTATACTCATGTTGTTAGAATTGGCTTCGCCAGTCGCACTCAACGTAGCTAATAGATGCTTCCCTTGATTAATCCAGTCCGCAACCTCCTGTCCCGTCACGGTTATCTCGCGGCAGTTCTGGTAGGGAACGCCCCCGAACTTCACGCCGAGAAGAACTCCCTCTCCGGCTTGCTGGCCCTCACTGCTAATCGCCTCGGTATGCGTGCAAGACCGCGTCGCGACGTTGGCCACTGCCTTCGCCCAAGTGTTTTCGGTGTTTTCCCATAGAGCCTTGTTGGTGCAGGCAATGGACTTCCAAATGTCACCGTCCTTCTGCTCCTGCTCCCGCAACTTCTGCAGCAAATCGCCAAGAGGATCAACCACTGGACTTGGTACCACACCGGCTGCGGCCAAGGCCTGAATCCTCGTGACATTATCCGCTGGTATAACTTGGCTTTCCTTGTTGATAATCGCAACTACGAGGGACGAAGCTTTTGCCAGACACAGCATGCCCCCTGCTTTTTGTCCGTCATCGACACCGTCGAAAACAGATTGGATCCAGGTGGAGAGCAATTTGCCACTAGGCGCGAAGTTGAACTTGTCAACCGGATGTGGGGTGAAGCCAGGACCGAGATGGACATAGTCGTAGGTAAACAGCAGAGTGGATAAGTATGCGTGGTCAGCGTTCACGGCTAGGTCTTGCCGAAGGACGCCCTCCACGAAATGCGGATGCTTGAGATACGCTTCAAGATCACTGACGAAACTGGGGTTCTGGCGAAGTGTCTTTAGGTCGGGGCAGCCCAGATCGCTCAGAGACCAGTTGACGTGTTCGGCGAACAGCATCGTAGAGGTATCGCTGAAGACAGTGTCGGCGACGATCTCGGCGTTACACAGGGAGGATATCAGAACGGACAGTCACGACGTGATGAGTTTTGAGTGGTGAATACCCACAGTGTCAGCACAGCATCTAAGACCATACTTGTCTACTCCAGGATCAAGCCGGGCAAGGCCTTTAACTGCGGCATCTTCTGCCAACAAGCAAAGATACTGATAGGCATTAACCCCATCAATCTTGTAGCTAGTAGGGCGCGCATCATGGCCGCCATCATAGTTTGGCTGGGGGTCCAAGCCGTTATCCCTGAAGATATACACATTCGGCGCAATTCTTGCTTTATTGTAAAGGCGATGCATAAAATCTTGGTTGGGAAACGGCTACAGTCTGTTAGTACGTGGTAAAAATGGATGTCGGAGAAGACATATGTCACCTTGATTTTCCTTAGTGCCTGAAGAAAGCTGTCGATATCCATGTTGTTCACTAAAGTGGGTAATAGGATCAAATAACCAGAGCTTGGCTTGTAAATAACGAGCCAGATTTCAAAGTAAAACCGATCGTGAAGCTCATGAGAATGCTGCGGAGAGTATAGTCGATCTGTGTGGGAAGGAGTCCCATATATTTCAATAGTCACCATATAAAGGCCAAGTTCGTTCCGATCAACTATCGTTCAACATCAGCTCCAAAGTCGAGACATGTCGTCAATTTATGCTTCAGGCTGCTTCCGCAGACTTAGTTCACATGGTAAAGCTTAAGTTGGTCTCATGTTCACGACCAAAGGGAAAGTCAGTGATCAGCGTTGATTGTAAAGTATACGTCAAGCAGCGCACATCGATTGATGATAAAGCTCATGTCGGTCTGGTGCTCAACATCAGACAGAGAGTCGGATATGGCGTCAACTTATACTTCAAAGAGGCATTTCTCCGAGTTAGCCTGGCTTAAACATCATTTGTCATTCACATGAAGTCGATCCCTATTCACCAACATTCGTCACATCAATGTCACGACTCACGACACAGGTGCCGAGTCCTTCAGTTACCCTGAGCCTCCATTTGGAGGAGACCGCCATAGAACCTGTCAGTGAGTACCTAGGAGGAACTTGAAAACATATGTCTATCACGAAATGTGATGACTGAAATCATATGAGTTTGGACGTTTACTATCGATAGACCTATCATCAGGCGGAGAAATCGGAAAGTCCAGGGAACTTCCCCGAGTCTCCCTAATCCTCTCCAGATCTAGTGAACCAAAACCACATTACCATAACCAGTGGCGGGCTGTCCATTTCCCAGCAAGAACGTAACATGATCAAGCCGTGCAGCCGTGAGCCTTGATCCGAAACAATTCCAATGCTTATGGGCCGCGATAACATTTTGAAAGTGGCGCTAGAGAAACCCCTCCGCGCTTCTCTGCGGTAGTCACCTTGGACTATGAGGCAGCCTAGGAACTCAATGCCACCCAACCCAATCATCCCGGAGTTTGACAACAAACGTATCGCCCACAAAAGTCCGTTCCCTTCCATATATGGTCACTGGAAAATTTCGATTCTCGGCCAAAACTCAAGGTCAGAGGAGTGGGGGAGAACGTGTAATGCTGTCGAGGGACTGGTTTTCGCCTTTAAAAGTCTTCACATCCCCCCTTTGACAACCCGTTGCGGGGGGCGGTCGCTGCACTTGAACAAAGATGGATCGAACGTAGTTCCACACGTCGGCGTTCCTAATCGTTTGAGATTGTCTGATGACACCACAGGTCGGTCAGCAAGTCAGTGGTGGGAGGAAAGACGAAAGCAAGACACTTACACCATGATCAGGTGGGTTCTGGGTCGGACCTATGTTCACTAGGTGTTGCAGCGGGATATAGATGAGACAAGAGATGACGTTTACCCATCTCCTCTCGCGACACGTTCAATCTGTGAACCATAAGACTACGGGTGTGTCACTGGTTGCTCCGTATTATCCAAAGAACAGTGCCGGAATAAGAGATTGTTCAGGGTATTGCTCTTTGCGACCATGAGGCTTCCTTCGGGTCCGATGTGGACATGAAGATTGGCAGTCCGTTGGACATTTCCATCAAGACAGAAGCCGAACAACAAGCCGAATCAGACATGTTCGCCTAAAAATCCATCCAATCAAGACATCTAAAGAAAAGGAAGAAGCACAGTAACAAGAGAAAACAAATTCCACAGAAAAGAAACAGAGACACGACAGAAACAACCAAAGACGACCACTGCCTTGACATTCATCCATCATCCTCAGTTCCAGGTTAATCAAGTCCTCCAACCTTTATTGCCGCCACATCGGATGTGCCCACGTTGCGTTTTCACCCCATGGCTGGACAGTGGTCCGCTCCCATCGCCTGCGTATTTCTCCTGGGCCAGCCGCTGGTATGAAGCTGCCTGGTAGTCGATCGTTCGCACGGTTGTCCAGAAGCCGCGAATCCATAAAAGCCTGCCATTGGTTCTCAAACGGACTGCTGCAGCTTCCCAGCCATATGTAAGTCTGGAGCTTAAACGACCAATCTTCAACTCCGTCGCTCGGCTGGACGGTTATCTCGTAGTCACAGTAGCAACAGGGGCACGACCGAACGCCATTTTCGAAATCGTGTATGTTGTGGAGGTTTGGTCGAGTCCTGGCCCGCCCTTTACTGGGATGCGCGTTATTATATGCCCGGAAAGGGAACGAATCCGTGTCGGAGAAGAGGCCAAGCCTCAATTCTGGAAGCTGATCAATATGCGGGCATACGTGTAGCTGCGACTGGGACAAGACAGATCGGAATTTGGACTTGGGAACCGGGGGTGCCCAAATCACGTACATGGCGCTAAAGTAGAGACTATCGTCGATAATTTGAACTTGAAACCGTCGGCGAAACCCCCATGGGCGCTCCTCCTTCGCGGGGTCGTGGTATAGGTTCTGACTGAAGATTGTAGGTGAAATGGTCAAGTCATCGATTTCCTCAGCGGCAATTTGAGGCCCTTCTGGTCGGATGAAACATTCGCCGACTAGCGAGTTGACCGTGCTACCTGGATGCCTCCATCCAAGCGCAACTCTCCGGGTTTGGTCACTTTCAAGAAGACGAGGAGGCAACCCATGAGCCTCGCCATAGAGGTGCCAATTCATGATTAAATGTGCCACCGGATAGGACAAGGAGAAATCATTTTCAAAAAGACTGCGGTGCCAGGCACTATCTCGTCTTGCCTTCCCTCCGTTCCACTGGTATAAGTGTCGAAGTCGAGGGTAGACTAAAGCTCCATGGCTGACTGCATCCGTTAGAGGCTCCGAAGACTCCACTGGGATCCGAGTTCTTTGAGTGGCGCTGTCAGCCAGCTCATCTTCGACGTGGCACCTTCCGTGTCGCTGGTTGGACCAGGCACCGACGAACGATGGGTCGAACGGTCGAAGCTTTAAACACCAATAGCAGAGGAAGTGTCCTTTGATATCCCTCTCCAGGAGCGTTAGAAACTCCGCCTTATCTTTGTCTCGCAGCGTTGGAAGTTCGCCTTTAGGATAGCTGGCGGCGTAGAAACACTTCCTCGTGAGTGCAAGAGCCACACACGCAGTTGTAGGAAGACGATCTCGGATCATGAGGAATAATTCCCTTGGCAAGTTGCATAGGCCTTTGCAAGGCGCCTTGGCATCGCTGGGTCCGCTCGGCGGGGAATCTTTCTTATCAAGTTCCATCATTGCTTGCTTGGATTTGTTGATTTGGGGAGGGAGTGTGGTTTTGTTATGTCGAAGGCGGGTTTGGAAAGAGTGATGTTGAAGAAGAGGGTTTGAGAATCGGAAAGAGACGTTTTTGGAGAGAGGAAGAGGAAAGAGTTTGGGATGGAGTGGAAGGGCGAATCTTTTATCGAGTGGACGAACGATCACTATTTTGGGATCAGTGGAGGAAGAGGTTTTCGAAATAGAGTGGAGGAAGAACGGCCCGGCATTGTGTCGAAAGACTAGATATGGCGGTACTAGTGGAACAAGGCCGAGGGGGGAGGGGGGCCATTCTCAATCACAAGCTCGGTGGTAGACACACTGTTGTTGACTATATCACAAGGAAAACTAGCATTTACACGGGACTAGCGGAGCGGCCCCACACCGGACTTACGCGGAAGAGCACTAAGGCGACACTCTTAAAGTTACGAGCTTAGGTGGCTGCGCGGAACTCGCGTGTGGGTTTCGAGTCGCGGTGGGTGACGGGTAGGCCGGGCGTTTCCAAGGTCACCGAGTAGAACTGACCATGCACCATGAGATGAGTGAGGGATCAACTAGATTTCTTCTTTGATACGCCATACCAAGCGAAATCGTCTCTCGTAATCTCTCCGACATCAGACAGTAGTCTTTGCCATCCACGGTCCACACCTGAGAGGCAAGCAGGGAGAGAGACGTCGTGGATACGGAGATTATGTTAACAACAATTAGGTGGTAGGCGCTGAGAGGGGTGAGGAAACGCAAGGAAATTCCACCAAGATGCTAAGCTCTAGGGAGCAAGGGCAATATAGTGGAGTTGATGTCTACGAGAGTTGATGCTACTCCAGTTGCTTGGTTCATTATAATTCAATGGGATATCTTTTCCCAGTTCGGAAAAAGATTTACATATATTGAAATACCATCTTTGCCTAGCCTACATGCTTCTTATCATGACCTTGAGATTCGGAGCATACACCAGATCCTCCCCACGGACTCCCCAATCAGCAAGAGCCATCTTTTCCAAGCATGGCAACAACCTCCCAAATATGCCCATCCAGATCCGTCCAACTCCTCGAGTACATCCCCATGCCCTTCCCATGCCCCTCCAAAACAAATGGATCCTTCTCCCCACCAACTTGCACCGCCTTCTCCAACGCGCCATCCACCTCCTCCTTGGTCTTCGCCGAGTACGAATACAACGCCTGGGTCGCTTTCTTGGGATCCGCCACGTCCGAGCCCGGGCGAATAAACTCTTTGAAGCGAGGAGCGGCGTGGATCATGAGGGCTACTTTGTCGTTGGGGGCGGGTAGGGTGAAACTTGCAGACTTTTCATCGGACCAAGCTGGCAAGTGGGTGAAGCCAATGGCTTTGTAAAAGGTCGTTGCGGCGGCGAGGTCGTTGGTGTGGAGGTTGAGGAAGAAGGTAGGGGGGTCGGTGCAGGACATCTTGAATGGTTCTGCTCAGGGTAGTAATTGTAATGTGACTTGATGTAGAATACCGTTTTGAGTTCAGATAGTTTTCGAGATGGTCAAATGCGATGAGTGAGGACTGAGGATGCAAGGTCAGTCGCTCGCTGTATTTATACTCGTTTTCCTCATGCTTCTTGTTATTGTTCATGTTCACCACATGAAAACATGAACCACCGTGAATACTATTACTGACATTCCTATTGTTTCCTCACTCTCATGCACGCCTTCCGATTCCATCATTAGAAAATCGACGATCAATGGTCGAAAAACGCCACGCCAGGGAGGTGATGTCTTGGCAGGAAACTTTGAAGGCCTCGTTCAGTAATCAGGCCGAGTCATCCCGTCAGCAAACTATCTTGATATCGTCCGAAGCCGATGTCGTCTGGAGTTGGGGCAGCCTACTTTCCGATCAAAATCAACTGCTAAGATTTCTAGAACCCAAAACACGGAGGGTCGAACCTGAATTTTGTTTGTAACCTCGCAAAAGAGCACCGCTAATCAAAGGATGAGAGAGACTTCCCGTTGCTCACTGCAAGACACATATACTGATTCGTATGGCTCTAACAGTGACCAGTTACGTTAGATATGGGGATATTCCCTCAACGCCCCACTTGGATGATAGATAATAGAGTGGCAGAGTTGTATCGTCAATTATGCTCTGATCAAGTTTATCAAAATGCAGCAACCTAGCGATGCTCCCCTCTATTGTAAGAGTGCACAGTCTTTTCCTTGGAGGCCCCATTCAAGCAGCCTCAGCCTCCGGCGCATCCAATGGCTTCTGCGCCGCCATGAAGACCCTGGAATTGAGAGTAATTTGTATCAGCTTTTGTTCCCGAAATGTTGTTATTGGGAGGCGGGTGTGGTTTCCTTACAGCTCGACGTAAGAGTGGATCTTCGGGTCTATCAATTCCTTTCTGACACTCATGATATACATTTGAGCATCCTCGTATCCCCACTATCTTCAGTTAGCATCGCAGGAAGGGAAGAAACGGCGGCCTGCCAGTCTAGTGAGGAAAGTCACAAGAGCGTCCAACTCACCCCCAGCATTTCCGTCAAACCACGAATAGAAAAGCCCTCGAGGCCCTGCAGAAGAAATTGGCGATTCCAGGCGCCCCAGCTCTTAAGCGTGGGGTCTTTCGCCCACGTGCCGATGGGGACCTTCATCCTGCGCTCCTGGATGTTGACGTAGCCGGCGTCTTTGAAGACGTCGGGCATGGTTTCGGCAATGGCAAACGTCTTGCCCGTCTTCTCACCAATTTGTTTGAATACCTCTGCCCACTGAACCATGGCGGAGTCTGGCTTCATACTGCCGTCCTCTGTGCGGGCGATGCTCGAGTACTCGCCTTGCTCGACCCAGCCGCCGGGTTTCAAATGTCTTTTGTATTTCGCGTTAGAATTGAAACGGATCTAATCTTCCAAGGAGGCTGAGTTGGATGCTAGAGAAAGGGGGAGGGGAAAAGAAGAAGAAAAAAAGAAAAGTGAAAAAAGGAACGGAAAAAAGGGATAAGAAGAGAGAAAAGATAGTTTCTCCTTAGCTGATGATAGACAAACCTCAAGATCTTCTTATGAAACTCAACCCAATCGGGTATGCATCCTGTCAACGCTCGAACGTGGATATAATCAAAGTGGTTTTCGGGAAAGGTAAAATCCTTCGTAACGTCGTCGACCTCAAATTTACAATTTGGTGGGACAAAGGGGGGTTGGATAGGAGACAAGTCCACGCCGATCACCTCGGCCGATGGATGCTCATCGGCAAATTCACTATGGACAGCCTACCGGTTAGAAGGCTCTCAAAAGACAGAACGATGACCAGAGGGCTTAGTTGTTCCGAGGCAAAGGTGCTTACATTGCCCAGGCCCCGGTGCCGCACCCAAGGTCAAGAACACGCTGATTTTGCCGTCAGCTAAGGGATCCCCGAAGCCATCAATCGCGACTGGACGAGAATCCGACCTCGATTCTCCACTCACCTGAATATCATCACCCACCGGCGCCAGGGTTAGTTTGTCGTCGAGGACGATCTTATACATTTCGTGTCTGAAACCCGTCAGCTCCTGAGCGGAACAAAAAAGCGACGAGGGAACTTACGATAGATCCTCTGCCTCCTGCTGTTTCTCGTCGTTTGGAGCCCTAGAAATCAAAAGCAACAAGGAGAAAAGAGGTACACGGGTTAGACACCGTCCGTGAAACTACACCGCAAGTGAGGTTGAAATGTGGGGAGATAATTACCAGTATGCGCCATCTTGATATGCGTGATACCGCCGTCCATTCTCCCACTTGTAGGCAAGAATAGATGATCTGAGAGACGTCGTATCCGTCACCAAGCTAGAGGCAAGAAAAATTGTTCAGTCGCTGAGACTCCAGTTTTATACCTTGCTCCAAACTGGGCTGAGTATATTGGACTTACGACGAGGCGTATGTTGACTCTGCATCTGTGATGTCCTAAATAGCGGGGAGATTTAGAAAACATGTCTTTGTGCGCAGAACTTGTCGTGGACAGAGGCAGGTTGCGCGGGGGCATACAAACCACTTCGATGGGGGCCGCGATGCTTCCGGGCTCTACTACACCAGGGGACGAAGCGGCGGCCAGTGACTTTGGCGACTTTGGCGAGGCCGCCTCGGCCGATTTGGGAGATTTTGAATCGCTCATCGTGCTTGCTTAGTGTTTCCTGTGTGCGACGGGGATGAGTTGGGAGGGGCAGGATGGGTGAGACAAGAGGGGAATCGTCTTAAGGCGGGAATTGTATTTGAAGGTCTGCCAAGGGAAACATCGAATGTTACCACATTCACAAAAAGAGGAGCCACATGGGCCCAGATGATTGAGCGACCGCCCACTGCCAGGGTCGTTCACGCATGCAGCCATGCCAGGTATGTGGGTGTGCTTGTGCGCCCATCAATACCAACCACGCTTTGGCTTCGATTTGGCAGCTCTCTTCATTCCAGGCATTTAAGATTCCTTCATCGGCCTCCAAATATTCTACGTTTCTAGCCCCGGCCCTCGAATGCCTCCTCCACCTACCCTGTCATTTCACTGCCTCTTGCTCCGTTCTCAACTTGTCCTTGGAGCTTCTTGGCGATCCCTAAAACCCTACACTAGCTAGTGTGGCATTAAACCCCTCCACGGCACGGTCCTCGGGCTGCAGTAGCGCCATCAAGTCCTTTAGTCGACACTCAAGGGCCCAGGGAACTCCTTTCCGTCCTCCGCGGCACCGCTAAGATGATAGGGGACATTTCCGGCGATTAGTGTATTTCGTCAATACTACATCGTACGTGCTCCACGGACTGGATCAGGACGAAGTCGAAGCGGGGAAAATCAATGTGTATCCCCAGAACCGGGATGCTTGATTCGGCCACTCTTGTCTCTCATCCTGGAGGTGAGGAGCACCCACAAACAGCAGGAACACCAACTTAGGGGCCTCGACCAGGCCACACTCATCCCTGCCGCCTACCCCTCTTCGCCAAGCGAAGCCAAGTCAATGGTGATCGCCCGCACATCTGCGACTACGTAATGAGAACGACCCACGATGAGACGATGAGGGCGGAGAAAGAGGCCCCGGATTTGGTTTCAGGGCCGGGGAAGTTCGCCTATGTTTATTTGTGGAGTGTCAGGGGTCAAGCATCAAACAGAATATAATCTTAATTTCGTTGAGACAGCGAATAAGCCCTACATGTTCGAACGCAGATTAAGACACTACAAAGTCCAGCATGCAACTGGACCCTGTGTTGTAAACTTCCGCCCAAATGGGCGCCGAGGAAAACGTATGATTTAGACCCCCCAAACAGCCCACGAGCCATCTGCACAAAGTTCACGACCTTACTTGTTCGGCAGGTGCTAAATACGGGAGAGATGGGATTGCAAATGCAGCAAATTGAGCAACTGCAAGGATAGAAATGAAGTAGAAACTTGGCCATAGAAATACTAGCCTGAGGCCGACTCGAGCGAAGCAGCCAAGTGCTTTTAATGAAGTTGATTTACTCTCAAGCATCAACAGTCAGAGTTTGGATCGACTGTGACATTCCCGGTACAAGTGAAGCACTTCAGAGGTTACAAGGCTTGACTGAGGGGAGCACACCGGAAGATCTCGGAGATGATCCCCGGACATGGGATCCATTGATTCCACTACTGCAGAACCCATACTGGGAGAGGTTGTGAGTTCAGCAAGAACTAATATTCGCTCCAAGACTCGAGTTCCATTGCCGAGATACAATCATCCAAGGAGACCATCTCATGGCTTTTCAATTGCAAATTGTTAGGAAGTGCCGCCCGGACGACCTCATGGCCTGCGGTGACTCTTGGACACAACTCGGCGAGAGCCTTGCTGCTGGAAAAACACCATACCGACACCTTTTATAGTGGAGAAAAGTGATACGTCACCATCTCCCCGCAGCCAAATACACACTTGAAACGGATGATAATCTATACCGTCCCTTATCTTCTCTAGAAATAGACCCACGGAGATATGGCGTGGCCTTGACGACTCCGATATACATGCTAGGCGCACTACCAAACGCTCAGATGCTGAAAGTCACGGATCCGCGGGACAGAGTTATTGCCTCTTTGAATATGGCTATTGACTACGAGCGTGAGGGCGAGGGCGACAGCTCCTATTCTATGTCGGCGGCAGAGATGTACCTTAATATCGCAAGGCCGTTGCCATTCATGTGCCACAGCTTGCAGTTTTAACCGCAAGCCAAGTCCTTGCGAGAGCCTGATAGTATTGCAATGGACTTACCTTCGTGGGCGCCTAACTGGAATGCCCCATGCAGTGCCGGCTACTTCTGGCTTGCTTTCCAAGCATCTGGGGATCTTCCGATGCACCCTATCCCATTTTTATAGACATGAACGTCCTCGTAGCGCGAGGGTTCCGTTGCGATAACATTAAGCATGTCTCTCCTTATCCGACCTCTGCTTCGGCGCCACTCTCAGTTATCCGCGACGTCGCACTTTCTTCCCATACGCCGTCGACGGACATTTTGCCGATATTAGAAGCGCTCGCTCGCGCACTCACTGAGCCGGCCATCAAAGAACTCCTTTCAAACGACCCACAGTTTTCCAAGGAAGAGAACGCCCTGTTCACCAGCATTCTCCTCCGGTACGTAGCCATTTCGTCAAACCTATCCCTTCGCTCGTTCGCCCTGCACCCCACAACAGATGGCAAAAAATTTACTTCGAGTTTGTCCCAACTACACAAGCTTCAATACCTTGATGAGACCCCTATAGGTCAGCTTAATCTTCTTCAGCTAGCAGCGGAGCTCTCGCCAGATATCAACACGTATAAACGTTTCAATCATTTTGTGTATTTGACCAACCATACCCTCTCCTCGGGCAACTTGGTCTCAACAACGGCGGGCCACATTGCTATCGTTGAGGCGACGGCCGCTGTTGGTGCTGCTGATGAGCTTTGGATTATCTTCGGGTGCCCCACGCCGATGGTATTGCGCAGAGGTGGGGGATATTATACTGTTGTTTCACCAGCATACATCCCGGGTATGATGCATGGAGAGGCTGTTGAAGGTGTGCGTATAGATGAACATCGTGATTTCTATAGAACAGGCGACCGGGGGTGGACGGTGCAGAATCTCTGCTTAAGGTGAATCACGTCGCATTCTGGCCTTGAGATCTTAGAGCTGGTTCAGGGCATGTCTCTCACGCGCCACAACTTTTTTCCCTCTGCGATACTTGACCTCGTCTTGGTGGACTCGAGCATAAGAGTTTTGTCCGTCAAGATCAATGTTACAGTCATTCTCGCTGCCTCTCCCTTAGCGGCCCCGATCAGCCACAGCGTTGGGACTCTCAGGATATCGAAGACCACAAGTGCGGAAGCCACAAGCGAAGAAGAGTGGATAGTCGAAGCGAACATCCAATGAGGGCTTCTAATCCCATCTGTTCTCCTGGCCCCAGTCATGCCATGGCGTGCTAGAGCAGTTCGAGCCAACTAGCATGGGCATTGGCTCTCATGAGTCTCTCCCATGCAAGCTCGCTTTCCACTCCATCAATGGGCTCAGCTGCCACCCAAAAGGCCTTCTCAAGTCCCAAGTAATGGAACAAATGGCATCGTTTTGTACTGGAAATTTGAAATCGAGGCCGCACAATTTCCGCACAAGCCTTTCGGTTATTCGTGCTAGCGATCGGCGCTACAAAATGGCTCGAGCGAATCACGGAATGTCAAAAAGCTGTGTGAAGGTTGGATCGGTTGCTCGTACCGCCCAGGATATTGGCACTCCCCATTGGCCCTCTTGACAAACGAATGAATAGAAAGGATTCACGGACGCAAGCGCCGATCAGGGCATCAGCAGCCTCCAAAATTTACCTTCCAGAAC
>JUDQ01000133.1:41072-84564 GCA_000812075.1 Scedosporium aurantiacum
CGTTCGCATTTACTTCCTCTTCTTAGCCTGCTTCTTCTCTGCACCCGTGGCGGTAGCACCCTCAACCACCTCCTCACCGGACGTGGTGGTCTCGGGGCTGGCCTCAACCTTCTCCTCCTCCTTCTTCTTCAGCTCCTCCGCAACATCCTCACCATCCTGACCAAACTCGTTGACGCGAGTGTAATCGACGCGGTAAGCCCAGCGCTGGTAAAGATAGATGAAGAAAATGATGTCATCCCTGAAAGTGGCGAGGCGGTGGAGCAAGGGCATCTTGATGGTGAAAGCGAAGAGGTCGTCGATGAAGGTGTTGAGGAACTTGTACATCATGGCCTTGGCGGGCATGTGGGCGACGCTCTTGAGGCGGTAGTTGATGTAGAGGGAGGGGACCATGAGGAGGAAGCCGTAGGCGTAGACGGAGCCGACGAGGGTGGTGATGATGTACGAGTACCACGACTTATGGGAGTCGTAGATGAGCGAGTAGATGGCGTAGGCGATGAGGAGGGGCACGCCGGCTATGTACATGTACTTGAAGGCGATTTCGTCGTACTCCTTCGTCTTCTCCTCGGTCTCGGAGAGCTTCTGCTTGTCCTCCAAGATGATGCCGTAGGGGAGCCAAGAACCGGGGGGGAGGGGTCCCAACTTGACGTTGACGATGGTGGTAATCTTCCAAAACTCGATGAGGATGCCGACGGCCTGGGAGCCGAGGATCATCCAACTCGTGTTTTGCTGGTTGTCGATGAGGTAGAGAAGAATGACGGTCTGCATGAAGACGTTGGCGAGGATGGAGCGGACGGAGATGCCGACGTTGTCCTTCTTCTTGCGGTAGTGGGCGATGTCGGATCCGAAGGCGAGGGTCTCGAGGATGATGTGGGCGACGGATACGATGGCGGTGATGGCGAGAAGGATGGGGTTCGTGTCGATGAAGACTTCCTTGATCATCTCGATCTCAGAGCCGTCACTTCCTCCCGGCACCGAGTTGCCGAAAGCGGATTGGCGCGCGGCTTCCTTGGAGGTGAGCTCGAGGGAGGCCATGATCTTGAACTGCCAGCTACGGAGGTTGCCTAGGTCTACGTGGATGGGGAGGGTGGTGACGGTGTCATTGAGAAGGGTCATGTGGCTCTTGAGCTGCCAGAAGGTGTTGACGAAGAGAATCGGGTCTACGAAACGATGAACTGCGTGAGCGACATGTCTGCGAGAGGGTTATGATAGGAAGAAGGAAGAACTTACAGTACCACGAGTTCTGGCCAGAGCCGTCTCGCGCACCGGTAGGCTACTGAGTGTTAGAAGAGATGGCTTGTGGAAAGGATGAAATCGAGTCTGTTCACGTACCTCGAGGTGCATATAGTGTCGGATGGCCGGGTGCTGGTTTGCAAAGTCCATAACACCAGAATTAGGGATCAAGGAGAGGGTAATATTCGGGTGGTAATAGTTGGCGATGACGGGTCCGGTCGAATCCCCCTCTTCCTCTTCAACAACTGGGGGAGGCAAATCATCCAAGAGGTTTCTGGTCTTTGCAATCTTCTTCTTAGGGAGGTAATGCGTCAACGGGTACGTGAAGTGGTAGGCAGACGCAGGATTGAAGCCCGGCTGGCGGAAATCAAGCTCGCTTCCGGACAACCCGATGTAGAAATGGCCCCAGAGGGTCCCGTTGTGCTGGATACGGTCGGGGACGGCGAAGTTTCCATCGTAGGATCGCTTATCACTGTAGTTGCCAAGCTGGAAGCGCTTCTCGTCGAGGATAATCATGTCCGCGGGCGTTTCGGAGATGGGGTCCGGGTTGAACGACGGGGCTATGGTGACGATGACATCGAGGTAGCTATCCATGGGCCAGATCGGAGCGACTTTGTTGGGAACATTGCGGAAGGTGGCGCCGGGGTCTAGCGTCTTGGGTCGGAGGAGATACGGCGGGATATCTTCCGTGTTAGCCGGGACGGTGATGAGGTTCCCGGCCGGATCGGTAACCTGGATTCCATTCTGTTCTTTGGCGAAATACCAGCCCATGGCGAGATTGATGAGCAGGTAGATGCCGCCACCGAGGAGTAGTCGCATCATCCCGCTTGGACCCTTTATTAACGAGGCGTGTTAGTTATGGACTCAAAACGCATACCGTGTTGAAGAAGATAGAGGGAGCTCCTACAGATGATTGTTCCTGTCGCTGCTGTCCTCCTTGCGCTTGCGCGGCGTTACCGCCTGCGTGGACGGCAGCGCCGCCGGTATCCTGAGGCATATCGATAGTTCGGATGTCGGATCGGCGTCTGGTTAAAGTGATACCCGTTCGGACGAGTTGGGGTGTATTAGATGGCGGTTCGCAAAGGATACAATCCGCTCCAGGGTCGGGTGTCTGACAGACGGAGGTTGTGGTTGCAGTTGAGATAACAAAATAATTAAGAATAGATCAATTTAGGTCACACTTTGTTTGACCAATGTGTGTTTATTAGTTACTCTAACACGCTCTTGATCTGCTCCTGATTCCGTGATAGAGAGCAAGTCGGGAGATATGAAAAGTCGTGAGAGGGATTAGAGTTCCTCCTCTTGTCGCAATGGAAGGAGCGAAGGTGTTGAGAGAAGCCCTGAGCTGCGACCCTATTTTCAGCATGCATTGAAAATCAATATGCTGCATGACGAATTGGCGCAGCTTCCACTAACACGCCCATTAATCTCATACTTGTCATCAATCAACAGAGTACCTCAGTATTCGTACTTCGTACCTACTAGTACCTAGGTACAGTTGCTTTCAAGTGCTGCCTTTTGCCAGCTTTGTCTGTCCACCTGCAATCAAAGTTACTGGCACCCCCACTACGCCACTGACACTAATATGTGCAAATTCACAGGCACTCAAGACGTAACATTGGGAAGTATACAAAAAAATCAGGCCAGCTTTCTGCAAGAGCAAAAAAATCCCAATGTCAGCAGGGAGGATCGATATCTGACTAAGCTGCGGCCCCGGACTTTTTCCTCAGTGCGAAGGAACACCTCGACACTTCTCGTCGTGAACGAGCAAGCAGGGGATCTCCTTTTTCGAAATTTCTCGTCACATCAACTGATTCCCACCCTAGAAGCGCCTCTTCTACTTAATTTTTTTCATTTCCTTACTTTCTTCATCTTGTGCTTCTGTGGTATATACTTCATTGGGAATTTCGAGTGCTTGCCATGGAGTCCAGCTCTTGTCTTTGAAATTGAAACGTATTTCTAAATCCAGTTTCCCGACTCCAACTGTTTCCAGTTTCCCACACGTGTTTCTTCGCCATCCGTCCCTATCTCGAGTGTCGACATGGCCTCGGCCGACTCGTTCGCGTCATGGCACCCTGCTTTCAGGCCAAACTCCGACACCATAGATGCTCCTGCGCCGATCGAAGTCCCCTCTATCAAATCAGTTAATGCGTCGATCGAGATCCAGAATATCCCCTCTGAGCCATCCTTCGAAGAGCTTGGCAAGGAGGATGTGACCGCCCAGCATGTCGACGCATGGTTCTCGGAGGATACAAATGCCGATGAAGACAACTGGCTCCCCGATTACCAAGACCAGCCAGTTGAGGCGGCTGTTGAAACGCAACCTCTCGAAGAGCCAGAATCGAAAGCGCCAGAACCGCAGCCGCTCGACCCAGAGGAACCAGAGTCTCATGCGCCTGCCTCCGCGAACGACGAGCCTACCCGAGATGTGGCAATCGAAACGCCGATAATAACTCAGACTGAAACCGAGGGCGCCACTGAGGCTGAGGCTCCCAAGCAGATGAACTGGGACGACGGCGATGCAGGTGCGGATGACGGCGCAGACTGGTTTCTTAACCGGTCCGAGTCCAACGACCCGCGCCACTTTTTGCCTGCCTCCGATCGGTCTAACTCGTTTCCTCCCGTGCCGCCTCTTGATGAGGCCAAATCTGCGCCTCTTGACCAGTCTCTCCCCCGAAGTCAGGTCCAGGATCTAATGGAAGAGGAGGAAGGCGACGCATTTTTTGCCAGCGCAGGGGCAGCCGCGGAAGAGGATGTGTCTGCCGCGCGATATGAGGAGGGCCTTCCTCTAATTGCTCAAGCTTCATCACAAGCACCGCTTTCGACCGAGGCGGAACCTACTACTGCTCGTGTTGACGATGCTTTTGCCGGCGAAGAGGATGACTTCTTTAGCAATGTCGTCCATAACGACAGCGCGGAGCCTTCCTTTGAACCGCGTCCCCTCGATCGGAAGTCTACATTCCAGGCAATGGGCCAGCTAAATACGGGCGCCGCGCAAGTGTCGGCTCTGGGGGTCACGCTTGAAGAAGAGGATATAGTTGAAGAACCACAAGCTGAGACTTCGCAACAATCCTTGCAGGACCAGGAACCCCACACCGAGGTCCCAGCTATAGCTGATGCGACTCCCATTACTACTAAAGGGGAACCCAACAAGGAGAACGCAAAGGTTACCGATGAGGATGCACTGGCTGCAAAGTGGAGTGAGGCATTTGCCGACGACGAGCTTCTTGAGGACGAATTTCTTGTGGACGATGTCGCGACAGAGTCGAAGGGAGCTAAAGAAATTGATCCAGCGGCTTTCTTTGGCAGTGATGACGAGGGCTTCCTGGATGATCTGGAGGATGAGAAGCCATCGTCCGCGCCAGTGCCAGTATCAGCACCAGAACCTGCCGCTGCTGCTCCTTCCCCGACAACTCCATCCAGCGCACAGAATCGATATGCCCCTCAAGCACCACCCGCTCCTAAACCTTCGAATCCTTATGCACCAACTATCACACCAAATGCATTTAATCCCCCACCTGTAATACCGCCTCCTGTCGGATACTCCGCGACCGCACCGCCGCAAGCGACCCTGTACGGCGGGCCTCCGCCGAGACCCTCGAGTCAGCCCAAGGCGCAAAGCTTCGTGGATAAATCGAAAGGCGGATACACGTCGCCGTACGATCTTCCTATGGATGTTGTAGACGCCGTAAAGCCTAGGAAGAGGCCTAGCATGCAACAGCGCTCCTCGAGCATTGGGCCTGGTAGCCCACCAAGCGCTCCTCCTCGAAGTTCAAGCGCGTATGGCAAAGCCCCTCCTCCTCCTCCTCATGCTGGTCCACCATCTCCAGTGGCTGCAGGCGCTTCAACCCCTCCGCCTCTTCATAGAACACCTTCGCTGCCACCCAAGGCTAAGGAGAGCTTCTTCGAGGAGCTTCCCATGACCTCCAAACCCCGCCCAAGTTCCCGCCACGGTCGTACCTCATCACCCGCGCCCGTGAGCCCATTGGTCGGACCTCCTCCTGGACCTCTCTCTCCCCCAAGCCGGGCTTCGTCCTTCTCGGCTGCTCCACCAATTGCTCCGCCTTCTTCTTCATACCCCCCCGTGCAGTCCAATATACACAGCGCCGTTCCCGGGGCCGGATTTATTGCTCCTGAGTTGGTGAACCCATATGCTCCTCCTCCTGCGGCGGCTCATTCGACCCCTGTGGGGCCGCCTGGAGTCGCCAATCTTGTGAAGCCAGAGAGAGTCAATCCATATGCACCCATGCCCTCCCAGTTACAATCAAGCCCTTCTTTAACTATGGCCGACCGTCGGTACTCCCCTTCTCCGAACCAGCCACCGCATCTTAATAGCGCTGCTACCTCCACCATCTCGAACCGATACTCACCATCCCCTGCCGGCTCAAGGCAACCATCGGCTCATTATGCTCCTCCTCCAGCTGCGGCACATCCTCCTGCCATCTTGCCCCACCAGCCGCGAACCTCTAGTCCTCTTGCGCATTTTGAAATATCTGCGACCCGCACGAGTCATATTGCTCCTGGTCCTAATGGCGAGATTTCCCATGGTGATCGTCGTACTAGCCTACCGCATGAGCCTAGGATTCATAGGATACCTTCTCTTCCGCCTACGCGTGAGGTTGACGAAGAGCAGGAGCAGGCATCTCCGAAGTCAAGCCACTCTGCGCACGCCGCCTCGGCTTCCATTGCTGAAGCTAGATATAGCCCCGTAACAGTGCCCGGACCTAGGTCGACGCCCCCGCCGTTGCAGCCCAACCCAGCTCAGACTACTCTCTCCCCACCGAAGAGATCGCCGTATGCACCCTTGTCCACTCAGACTTCTGGTGCCAAGGAACATAGCTTTGCTCCGCCACCTAGGTCTTTCTCCCAGTCTCCAACTTCTCTACAGCGTGGTATCAACGGACAAATTCCCTACGAGTCCCCTCGACGATCCGCTCCAACCCAGGCTCCTGTATCTCCCAAGTCCTCTCAGCCAGCCGCACCCCCATATGTCCCAACGCATCGACCCCGGGCTCCTTCCTTGGCCATGAATATGGTGCCACCGACCGACGGCCGGGAGCGCGATCCTCTTCAGCGGTGGAAGGGTGCTCCGATACTTGTTTGGGGAGTAGGAGGAACCCTTGTTTCCACATTCCCCAAGAGCGTACCGCGCTATGGTATTAGCCAGACTGCGCCGATGATCGTTCGAACACCGGGTGAGGTCAAGATCAAGCACGTCAAGGATATTCTTCCACTTGAGGAGAGACTGTCTAAATTCCCTGGTCCTCTTAAAGGAAAGTCGAAGAAGAAGGAGACGCTGGCCTGGCTTTCATCTGGCATCGACTCGCTGTCTAAGGAGGTGCCCGACCTGACGTATAGTCAAAATCCCTCTCATGAGGAGAAGCGATCTGTTGAACGACTTGCTTTGTGGAAGATTCTCCGAGTGTTCATCGAAAATGATGGTGTCCTTGAAGGAAACCCGGCGGTCCAGAAGGCTGTCAGAGACATCTTGATGCCGGGCCTAGATGAGGATGCATCGCAGAACGCGCTTGCATTTGGCGCAGGCACGTCTGCTGGAACTTTGCATCAGAGCGGCGCTGGTATCGTGCAGGTTGATGCCGTTGACAGTGCTGGCATCGAGGTGATCCGAAAGCATCTGCTAATCGGGGATAGAGAAAAGGCTGCCTGGTCTGCTGTTGATAAGCGGCTTTGGGGCCACGCGATGCTTATCGCAAACACCGTCTCTCCTGATTTGTATAAGCAGGTTGCTCAGGAGTTCGTCCGCAAGGAAGTCAACTACCCGGGCCACAACAACGAGTCCATCGCAGCACTCTATAAGGTGCTCTCAGGAAGCCATGATGAATGCGTGGACGAGCTGGTTCCTGTGCATGCCCGCGCCGGGCTCCAGCTTATAGCCGCTTCCTCAACAGGCGCCTCGACCACTGATTCTCTCGGTGGCCTTGACAAGTGGCGTGAGACTCTCTGTCTCGTCCTCGGTAATAGATCGCCCGAAGACGTCCGAGCTATCAATGCATTGGGTGACCTACTTGCGAGTTATGGACGGGCTGAGGCCGCTCATGTCTGCTTCATCTTCGCGAGACACGCGTCCGTGTTTGGTGGCATCGATGATCCCCGATCGAACTTTGTTCTCATCGGGTCCGATCACCGGGGCCAGGCAGATCGCTTTTTCAAAGATGCCGAGGCGTTGTTACTCAGCGAAGTTTATGAGTACGGTCTGTCTCTTGCGGGCACGGGGTTGCCATTTGCACCCCACTTGGCAGGATACAAGCTGCAACTTGCGAGCACCCTTGCCGAATACGGACAGCGAGACAGAGCACTTCAGTACTGCGAGGGCATACACAATGCCATGGGCTCACAGACTAAGAGATCTCCTTATCACCACCCCATGCTAGAGCAAGCGGTCGAAGACTTTATCAAGCGACTTAAGCAGGCTCCTAAGGAAGAGTCGAACTCTTGGATCCCGAAGCCGAGCATGAATAAGGTATCAGACACGATGTGGAGCACGTTCAATAAGTTTGTCTCGGGCGACGATAACGACGGCTCCGGCAACGGAACTAATGGCGACGTGGGCGCGGAATCTGGACCATTTGCGAAGATTGCTGGTGGTACCCCAACCATCAGCCGCTCACCATCTGTGTCTAACTTTGAATCTTATGGCACAAGCCAGACTGGATATCCAATGGGCCCCGTCCCTACGCCCATGTCTGCGCCTAACTTCGCCGCTGCTCCTGCCCCACCGGCTTCAAGAACTGCATCCCGCTATGCTCCACTCCCCCAACAAGGGCAAGCGACCGCGCCAACCAACCCATATGAGCCCACCTCATCCTACACACCTCGTTCCTCAAGCGAAGTTCCCCGCCATCAGCCCAATCACTACGAGCCTAGTCGACCGTCAACGGGTTATCAGCCGCAACCGCAGCAGCAGCAGCAATCTTACCCAACACCGGTCTCCCAACAAGGCTACCAGCCCACTCCACCAGTGCCTACATCCCAACCCACAGCCTCTCAAGGTCCTTCTTACCCCCTGCCAAGCCAGACAGACGGGCCGTCCTATCCCGGCCAGGCTCCATCAGCTACCTCATCGGCCTATGCTCCTCTAGGTGTCCAAGAGCCGACCTATAATCCTACGCCCTTCCAGGAACCGGCCAAGGAAAATGCTACGAGCAATGGTCAAATCCAAGAAGGTTATCAGGCCCCCTCTTACGGCTACCAACCACCTAGCTTCACTCCGACAGCCGCGGCGGACAAGCCAGTTGAGGCCGCGGCAGAGACGGCTGGAGGTGAACAAACCGCCTCGACTGGCGGATATGAGCCCCCTTCGTTCCAATCTTATGGGTATGAGCCACCGTCTTATGAGCCTCAGTCCGAGCCTTCTGCCGAAGAAGAAGACGAGTCAGCGCCTAGACCCAAGAAGAAGGGTATCATGTACGATGATGATGACGACCTTCCCGCGCTGAAGCCTCGCGAGAAGACCAAGGCAGAGAAGGACCGAGAGAACGAGGAGATGGTCCGGAGGGTGGCTGAAGAAGAGGGTAAGCCGATTATGATTCCCGCGCAGTGATAATGTCAAGTAGGCTAACTGTGAAATAGCGAAACGTGCAGCAGAGAAGCAAGCGACCAAGAAGGGTTGGGGATTCGGCAGCTGGTTCGGAGGTGGTAAGAAGGAGACATCGGCGGAACAGTCGAACAAGCCCATCAAGGCCAACCTGGGAGAGCAAAGCAGCTTTGTCTATGATCCCGACCTCAAGCGGTGGGTCAACAAGAAGGCCGGAGCGGAAACCACCGAGGCTAAGAAGGCCACCCCTCCCCCGCCCAGGGGGCCTCCTCGTTCGGCCAACTCCACGCCACCCCCGCGTATGGCAGGAACGCCACCTCCACCCGGCTCCGCCACGGCTGGCCCAGGTCGCTTCTCCGCGCCTCCGGGTGGGCCCCCCAGCGGGCCGCGTCGAGTGGGCACCGCGCCTGCTCTTGGCGAGTCTCTTGGTCAGGATAGTCTCAGCATTCCGCCGCCCATGGCGAGGTCGGTTTCGAACCAGAGCGCAGCGGGCCCGCCCAGTGGACCTCCTAGCAGGCCGACTACGAGCATGAGCAATGCCAGCAGCATTGATGACCTTATTGGTGCTGCGGCACCCAGGAAACCTGGGCAGAAGAAGGCCCGGAAGAGTGGGCGTTATATCGATGTGATGGGTCAGTAGAGAGCGTGTGGCGTTTAGAGGAAGTTGATATATGGGTTAGGAGTTGATTTTTGAGTGGGTGCTGTTTTTGACGACCCCTTCCCTTGCCATGGCCGGGTCGGGTTTTCTTGTATTCTTTTTTTCTCTCTTTCTTGCTAGTGTTCTTTTTTTCTCTTTCGCTTATCCGTAGATTTTTCTTTCTTGGGACTGTCGGACTTTTCATCTCTCTGGGGGAGGATTAGAGATTGAAAATTGGGCAGGTGCATGAGGACGTCTCTGTGTAATATGTAGACATGTATCACGTATAGCCTCTTACGGGTTGATTATAATAATGCCGCCGAAGCGATTGGGCGAGGTTTTCTTTTGCAAACACTTGAGTTACTTTGTGAGAATTGTGTCTTTGATTCGCAAGAGGGGGATGGGGAATCTTGGGGAATCTCGGGGAAGATTGATCCTTGATGGTATCTAGTCTAGCAGTCTCAGATGATCCAAAATTTGTTCAGCCGAGGTATACTGACTTCTCCAGCATGCCATGATGACACTTCCCATCATGAGATGTTTGACTGAGGGGAAGATTTGCCTTGAGAAATTGGATTCAATAACGCCGTCTTCTTCACCATCATACGGCCGTGCACCAGCCAGAAGCTCATACAGCGACGATCCCAGCGCGAACAAGTCCGATTCTACGGTGCTATCTTTATCCCAGTCGCGGGGAAGACAATGGGACACGCATTCAATGCTTGTCGCTGGTGTAAAGTCCAAGCCCAGGTCCCGTCTGGCGTCGAAACCAGATCCGTTAAAATCAGCGAGACGCGGCCGTAGGTCTTCATCGAGAAGCCATTGATCTAACCGCAGGTCTGCGTGTCTAACACCGTTTGAGTGGATGTATGCCACACTCTCTACGAGCTGGCAGGCCCACGTCTTAAGCTGTTCATCTGAGATGTGCGATCGATTGGAAGAGACGTAATCGCGTAGTGTTCCCCGGGGATAGAATTTCAGATCGACGTAGTTCTTATCGGGGCCGGTCGAGAGCCGTTCTACGATTAGAGGGTGGTCACCGAGAATCAAGTATACGTTGGCTTCAGTCTTGGCTGCCTCCATATTGGCCCTTGTTATGTCTGCATCCGAATCAACGTGGGGTGCTTTTCGGACGATATCTCCGATCCGCCATGTCTCCGATGTGTTCCCAATCATGAGCAGCTCAGGAGTTGCCGGCGAGGCGATCCCCGAAAGGAGGCCGGGGGGAGGAGAGACGGTGCCTATAGCATCGCAATCCTTCAGAAATGCAGGTTAGTATGAGCCGACCGTGATAGTGACCAATCTCGGGTTGCTAACTATTTCCAACTCCTGTGGGCCTGTTCGAGTACTAGTAGCAGGTGGTAGGACAACAGGCGGATCACAGGAAGGGCGAAAAATCCATGCCGTCGCGGTCCATCGGCTGGTGATGCTCCGCGGCAATGGAAGCACTGCTGAGAAACGATCAACAGCTGCGACCAGTGTTCTCTTCCAAGTCAAGATGCATGGCTATCTCCTTATCTCATCTAGCGGCTACTCGAAGCCAGAGCTGCGTCTACCGTATTACTAGTAAGGCTGGCTAAGAATCAGATATGGATGGGTCGATGCTGTTCAAGAAGACCCCGACTTGACGTTTCAAAGCTCAGAGGGAGAACTTGGAAGGACCAGCGGTACCAGTGCGGAATCATACAATATTGTCGGAAGGAGCTTACCACACTGTTGGACCTTCCCCCTGAAGGCTGGTCCGTGCAGGTGGCTGCCAATTGCGGCAGCTGCAGTCGACTGAGACAATTGACCACCGTTACTTCGTAGTTCGTAGTTCGTAGTGTACTTCGTACTGTCGCTGTCAGTCTACCAGGCCAGGCCTGCAGTGGGGTGTAGCGAGACCCTTGCAAGCCCTCGCCTGGCAATTGATCAAATCTCCAGCACGCTGCATTGTCGTGGTGCTTCCGCTGCTCACCTAAGGCCAGATTGCATCCAGCTCGAGCTTCCCATATTAAAAATCCCACAGCAAATTAACAACACGCCCTGCCTCGAGGACACACGCGATCTCCTTTTCTCCGTCCCACCCCCCCATTAGCCTCTTCTCCCATCACGAATCCATTTCTTTTCATGTTCAATTCATCTCATTGAGTGTTTCGCTACATTCTTTGCCCCTTCCTCACCCGAGATACTCTCTGTGCTGTTCTTGTTTCCTCCGCTCAACGGTCCCCGGTCATCATGCAGTTCAAGGCGACCTCGCTCTTTGCGCTCCTCGCCATGCCCATTCTTGGCGCATTGGCTCAGGATGATGCTTCGGTACGATTATCCCATCAAGATCCAATCTCTGAATGATGATGCTCCGACTCAATGCCATTTCTCCGCTTCTACGCTTCATAACTCCCGCAAGACGAAGCATTATTCTTCTGTCTCTATCTAACCTTGCTGCTCTCGCACTCTCGCAGGTTCCCCCTGTCGTCGACGAAGCCGAAGTCGCCTTCGACGCGACCGCCGCCCCCTCGACGCTCCTCGCCGATTTCGAAGCCACCTTCCCCGAAGCCGACATCTTCGGCGTCAAGCTCATCAACGGCAAGCCTACCAAGGCCCTCGTCGATGTGACCAACCACGAGGAAGGCTACATCTCTGTTGAGTTCATCACCGGCGTCCTCGCGACCCTCAAGCAGCTTCCCCCTGACTCGCCCCCAATGGCCGCCATCGTGAAGAACCTCACCGCCATGTCGTACGGAGCCAAGGTTGCGCCCGGCGAGAAGGTCAGCTTGCCCTACTCGTTTGCGCTGGACATGTTCCCCCAGGATGTCGAGTTGAGGATTCTCGCCGTCGTGTCGAACTCGGAGGGCGCCATTTTCCAGGTTCATGTTGGCAACTCTACCGCTAGCATTGTCGATCCCCCCGTCAGCATCTTTGATCCTCAGATGTAAGATTTCCCTTGAAGCTATATTGGTGAGCCTAAAATAGAAATTGCTAACTTGTATGTTTTCCGTCGTCCTTTAGCATCTTCCTCTATCTCTTCCTCACTGGTGCCTTCGCTGGAACTCTCTACTTCGTCTACAAGACCTGGATCGAGGCCCTGTTCCCCCAGGCCCGCCGCGCACCCCGCAAGCCCAAGAAGGCCGAGCCTGCTGCCGACGCCAACGTCTCTGGCTCCGAGTCCACTGGTGTCTCTACCGGCAAGGGCTACGACGAGAGCTGGATTCCCGAACATCACATTCGGCCTGCCGCTAAGCGCACCAAGAAGGGCCGCTCTGAGTAGACATTACTTACGAGGATATATCTTCTCTCGGCGTACCCTGGGTGTAGGAAAACGTGTGGACCCCCGGCGTTTGCACTAGGGAGGGAAGACTCAGCAACCTGCAATGCCTTTTTTTTGTTCTATCTTTGGGACGGGTGCCAAGCAATGATGGCGGCTTTTCTGCCGTCGAGATGTTCTTTCCGACATTTATGTATTACATGGTGTGCAGTCAAGTTCAAACAAAACAAGCAGGAAATGTTGAGAGGTTTTGTTTTTTCCCTTCTCGTCGGGCGCAACATAACGAATGGGTTCTGGCAGAAATGAAGAAAAAAAAAAGGAATAGAAATGTGATATATGTGAACGCTAATCCAACGAGTCTGGACGGGTGTCCGTGTCTGTCCAAAAATCATTTTTCATCCGCCACCTTTTTCCGTTTTTCCTTTTGCTTGTACGGTAAACCACACGCTTTTTTTCCGAGTAGAAACAGGACCTAGACTCCTTATCATGCAATCCATCCCCTCTCTTCTTTCTTCTCACCTTCTCTTCACCCCAACTTGAGTCCTCTCCCTCCCCACAGCTCACCACCTAAGCCGACAAAGTCCCCTTGGTACTCGGCACCTCGCCCTCCCTCCCGGCAACCCTCGCCGTAGCACTCCGCAGCGCAACAGCCAAAGCCTTGAAGGCGCTCTCGGCCCTGTGGTGGTCGTTATCGCCGCGGAGGCAGTCGACGTGCAGCGTGATGCGGGCGCCCTGGGCGAAGGACTGGAGGCAGTGGGGGATCATCTCGCAGCTGAGGTCGCCGATCTTCTCGCGGCGGAGGCCGAGGTCGACGACGGAGTAGGGGCGGTTGGAGAGGTCGACGACGGCGCGCGAGAGGGCTTCGTCGAGGGGCGCGAAGGCGGTGCCGAAGCGGGCGAGGCCGACGGGGGCGCCGAGGGCTTGGTGGAAGGCTGTGCCGAGGGCGATGCAGACGTCTTCGGCGGTGTGGTGGTCGTCGACTATGACGAAGAAAGGGGTGTTAGAGCGGGAGAAGGGTGGGGAGTTGGGGGTTAAAAAAAAGAGATATCTTGGGACGTACTGTGAAGATCACCCTTGCAGGCTATGGCGAGACTCCAGCCGGCATGTTTGGATAGGGCATGGAGCATGTGGTCGAGGAAGCCGATGCCCGTGTTGATGTTGATGGTCTGGCTCTTGCTGGCCTGTTTGGCGTGGTCGTCGCCAGTGGCGAGGAGGCGCGGGTCGGTTGAGGGGGGAAAGGCGCCGCCGTCGAGGTTGAGGGCGAGTTGGATCTTGGTCTCGTTGGTGTCGCGGGCGATGGCGGCCCAGCGGGGGGTTGAGGAGGCCATTGTGGGTTGTATTTTCTTCTGAAAAGAGTGTGCGCAAGAGGGGGAAAGGGTGGGACGTAACCGTGAATTTGAGGGGATGGGGAGAGTTGCTAGAGAGTTGAGAGCTGGAGTTGGGCAAGTAAGGGACCAGCGATGACTATGGGAAGTAGTAGTTGTGATTGTATTTGCTACCTAGACCTTGGGGTATTAATGCATAAGCAGATTTACTAGCGGTGTGGATGGCCGTCTTGGCCAGCTGAAGACTTCAATTGTGATTGATCAATTGATCAATTGAGACTGAGCAATTCAGTCTGTTTAGCGGGGTCGAGTCATCAATCGATCTATCGTCTTATCGTGGAGGGGTTCCCATTTTTTTTTTCTTATCGCCCAGCTGCGGTTTCGGCGTTGCTTCAGTATCCAGGTTCTGTTGTGGTTGGTCTGTGACTCAGTACTTCGTACTTCGTATTGCTGGGTCAATCAGCGAGTCTACGCTGGAGCTCGGCAGCTTCTCACTGTATCAATATTGCCCTAAGCATTAAACCCAGGAGAATCAGCCTTTTCCCTCTTGCACCCTCCAACCCGATCCTCTCCTGGGCTCAATTCGCTTCTGCAAGCAATGGCCTCCCAAGTACTCCTCCAAACAAAGCTCTTCAGGCCAGGACCGGCCCAACTGGCTCGCTTCGTCCGCCGCTACTCGGCCCCGGTCGCCAACGCCATTCCCGCGGCCAAGAAGAAGTATGTGCCTACCTCCGGCACCTACCCCCAGGGCTTCGACGCCTCCGGCATTATAGTCGGCGTGAAGCCGGGAAACACCACCAAGCCCGATGTTGCCCTCATCTCGTCGCACCTTCCCTGCTCTGCGGCGGCCGTCTTCACCAAGAACAAGTTCCAGGCCGCGCCGGTTACTTTTAGCAGGGACCTGCTCAAGAAGAAGTCCAATGCTGGCATTCGCAGCGTGTTGATCAATTCGGGCTGCGCCAATGCTGTTACTGGAAAGGGAGGGCTTGAGGATGCTAAGCTTATGGCTGGTGCCGCCGACAAGACGTTGGGAAGTCATGAGGCTACCGTGGTTATGAGCACCGGTGTCATTGGTCAAAGGTGAGGAAAACGGTTCCCCTTCTAACTGCTCACGATATGCGCTTAAGTATTCATATTGACTCATACACTTTTCTTTCTTTCTTCGTGATGTACAGGCTTCCCATCCAAAAGATTGTGGACAACGTTCCGACGGCCTTCGAGCGCCTCGGCTCCTCCCACGACCACTGGCTCACCTGCGCCAGGGCCATTTGCACCACCGACACCTTCCCCAAGCTCCGCTCCCGCACTTTCACCCTCCCTTCGTCGGGCTCCTCCATCGAGTACCGCATCGCCGGCATGACGAAGGGCGCCGGCATGATCCACCCCAACATGGCCACCCTCCTCGGCGTCATCGCCACCGACGCCCCCGTCGCCCCCGAGCTCATGGCCCCTCTCCTCAAGCACGCCGTCGACCGCTCCTTCAACAGCCTCACCATCGACGGCGACACCTCCACCAACGACACCGTCGCCTTCCTGGCCAACGGCGCCGCGGGCGGCTCCGACATCGCCCAGGCTGACTCCCCCGACTATCTGGCCCTCCGCGACGTCCTCACCGACTTCGCCATCGACCTCGCTAAGCTCGTGGTCCGCGACGGCGAAGGCGCCACCAAGTTCGTCACCATCCGCGTCGCCGAGGCCGCCTCCGAAGACGCCGCGCGACGCATCGCGAGCACCATCGCCCGCTCGCCCCTCGTCAAGACGGCCCTCTACGGCAAGGACGCCAACTGGGGTCGCATCCTCTGCGCTACGGGCTACTCCCTCATCTCCGAACCCGGCCACGACGTCACGCCCGTCCCCGAGATCGTGCCCGAGACCACCAACGTCTCGTTCGTCCCCACCGACGGGTCGGCTGAGTTGAAGCTGCTCGTTGATGGCGAGCCCGAGGACGTTGACGAGGCGAGGGCGGCGGAGATTTTGGAGATGGAGGATTTGGAGATCTTGGTTAGGTTGGGAACTGGTAAGGAGGAGGCGACGTACTGGACTTGCGATTACAGCCATGAGTACATTACGATTAATGGTGATTACCGTACATAGAAGGGGGAGAGAGCAAGAAGTTTGGGGGGGGGGTTAATTCTCTGTTCCAATTTCTGTTTTAATACTTCGTACATGTAGTTTTCAATGTTCAATGTTCAATGTTGTTCGGCAAGTTTGGGAGTTATAGATAGAACAATGCAGCAGGAGTTGCCTTCAATTTGAGTGCTAAATTGGGTATAAATAGCAGAATAAACCATTCAACTCGGACGTTACAAGTGCTTTGGTGTCCGGAGCTATAATCCTAAAGCAGCGATCCGTTGGGGCCTTTCAAGTACTATTTTGCCAATTTCTTCTGTTTTTCTTTTTCTTTTTCTGTTTGCTCTCTCGTAGGCAACGGCCTTGAAAGTTGCTAATCTTAGGTGTTGTAGTCACCGGACGTCTTACACCACGATTTGTAGAGATTACTATCAGAAAAGACATCAATTGATATATTTCTAAGGTCGAGATTCCTATTGAATACAAGCTCATATGAGAGGCATTGACTACGAAGGTTTATTACGCAGCTACGATCAGGAGTGTAAAAACCCTCCAACGCTACTACTGTGCTCCTTGGAGGCAATGAACGCTCACCCAGGTCAGAATGGAAAGAAGCCTGTTCTTGTGAGCAAGAAATATGAAGAGGGAAACTTAGCTTCATCAAGCTGGGAAAAGTAATATGTCCTCGAAAAAGGGACACGCGAGTAAATGTTTGAGCCAAACTAAGACGTGGAAAATAACAAAGGGCTCGAATTTAGCATTGTTGCTTGAATAAAGTAACACGAAACTTGAGTGTGTTGTTTAAAGGAAGACATACCATAAGTGGCCCCCGAAGAAAAGAAACGCTAAAATAAAGTCGTCGCTTCCATCACTAGAAAAACGCGCACTCGCCACTTCACCTCGACGGGCTGAGAGGTCGGTTGAACCCCTTGGGACGGTTCATGTACTGCCTATACTTGGTCGTCTTCTCCTTGCTGACCGCGCCGACATCATTCCCCGCTACCTTCTTATTCTTGGTCGTGCCGAACCCACCAAAGCCCATGAGAGCCTGCATATCAGCGAATCCCTCATCCTCGACCACGACGTCGAGATCCTCCTCCTCTCCCTCCTCTTCCCCTTCCTCGATGTCCATGGCGGTGCCGTCACGCTCCCGAGAGCGACCCCGACTGCGGCGGCCGCGCGAGTCGGTCCTCTCGCTCTCAGGCCGCGGGGAATCCGTGTCTCGGCCGCCGACGCGGAAGGACATGGCGTGTTTGGATCGCTCGCTCTTGTTCCGCGTAGGGAGGGTCTCGAGGGGGAAGTCTTGACGATCGTCGGCGTCTTCGCTGCGCTGGCGACGAGCGGGGCTAGGGGAACGCCTGGGGGAGGCGGAGCGGCGACGGTGCTTGTCCTGTTGCTTGTCTGGAGGCGGTGCGTTAGAATCCCTGGGGATACGGAACGATACGAGCATCTCTCGCATACCTCTGTCACCGTCCCGAACTCGACGTCTTAGTTCCAGACCCTCATCCTCTCCTTCTTTTGGTTCCTCTTCTTGTTCTGCTTCTCTTGGATGCCTGTCCCTCTCCCGGTCTACCTCTCTGCGGTCTCGCTTGCCACCGCGCCTATCGTCCCTTCCTCGATCTGGCTGTCGCTCTCGGTCCCGATCCCTCGACCTCGGCCTCTCCCCGTGACGCCCGCCTCTATCGTGCCGATCCCGCGATCGCGACCTCGACCTGTACCTCCTCCTATCGCGCTGTCCTTTTTCTCGATCATCCCTACCATCGTGGCCGCGTCCGCGGTAATCCCGCGCGCCTCTATCTCGGTTCCGATCTCGATCGCGCTCGCGGTCTTCGTCACGGGCTTGACCTCGGTCGCTTTGGCGTACATTTCTATCGGATTCGTCCCACATTTGGCGGCTATCTGGGCGCCGGGGGCGCCTCGAATATGGCTCCGACATGGTTGTGATGTATTGAGATTCCTTTTTTTCCTCTTCGGTGATGGTTCTAGGCGAGGAGCCCGATTACTGGTTTCCAATAGAATAGAGACTTTGGTAGGTTGTGTTTGAAGTGGCGAGGAGTGGGTTGGGGATGATGGAAAGAGGTGGAGGACTGACAGTGAACAGGAAGGCGTTGCCGGGCTATGTGAGGTCGAGAAATTTAGGTAGTCGGCACATTACATCGATGCTGCGCCACGCGTGGTGGGGGAAGGAAATATTCGTGTGGCGGAAGCTCCCACCAAACCAAGACGGAAGGGAAGGTACTCCCCAGCGACATCGCATCGAGAAGCTAGTGACAAGAGGATCATGAAGGGTTGTCATTTGAGCTCCAAGATTGAGACGTTTATCATAAATATATATTTTCCGTTTTGTCCTATTCATATGAGAGGGGAAGCTCTCGATCGCACAGGCATCAGGATCAAAGACGGATATCGCCTCCTCATTCATTCGTGCGAAACATCTTAAATCCCAAGCCGACCTTTCATATCTCATCCTCCTCATCGTCAAAATCGTCCTCCCTCCCCATTTCATACAAGATCCTTCCACCCTCCCCTCCACCAATGTCCGTCTGCGCATCGAAATAAGGCAGCACGATCCCCTCGCGATCCTTTCTCTGCTTCTCCGTAAGCCCTAGATTGAACGTGCTCTCCGGTCCCTCCCCTTCCCTTCCCTGACCGCCAGCCTCACCGCTTTCTTCATCTTCGGGAGGCTTAAAGGCAGGATGGTTCTCCTGCAAACAGAAACTCGACAGCGCCCCCTTTCTCCTTTCCACATCGGGAGGAACCATGAGGACAAACTTGCCCGTCACGGCACGGCCGCTTCGCCTCCTAATCTCCATGTCCACGACGAGGCCACGGCCCTGCTTCGGTGTCCCCTTCTCCTGTAGTCCGATGAGAACACCATCGCGGCCCTCGTTGAGACCGAACTCCGGTTCCGGGACACTCCTGTTTCGGGCCTTTTGGCGCTCGATCTCATGGTCTAGGCTAGAAAGACGTAGGATGGCGGTTGCGAGGTGAGTCATGATAGTGAACGGATGCGGCGCGTATTCACTGTAGTTTTTGGGAAGGACGCAGGGGACGTCTGTGTGGTAGATGGCGATGAGGGAGACGGTGGGGGTGATGATATTAGAGAGGAACGCTGTGAGTTGTTCCGAGTTTGTGGAGATGAAGGGGTTCAAGGAGTCGAGGATGACGATGGCCCCTGTATATATATATCGTAAGAATAATTTGATAAAAGAACACAAAGGACCGGGGATCATGCACTCACTCTGAGGCCGTGAGCCTTGCTTGGCGGCCCTCGGGTCGATAGCAGGATAGTGCTTCAAGAGCTCCGTCCTCACAGCACCGGGTGTCTTGCCCCTAGCGCTCAGATACACATCTGCATGCGGATTCCTCTTGAGAGTAGAGAACCCGAGATAGATGACCTTGGCTTTGGCTGCTTTCTATATATACATAAAGATGTGCCCATTAGAACTCTCAAGCCTCGTAGGAGAAGGAGAACGGGAGGGGCACAGGAGGGGCATCAAGAACCAGAGAAGCTGACCCACCTTTGCCCGAAGAGCAAACTCGGTTATGAGAGGCCCGGCTGGCTGTTCGAGACTATCGAGGAGAAGAGTAAGAGGGCTTGCACCATCTCGCTGATTTAATAGCTTCTGAAAAAGCAGCAGTTGGCGCTGTCGCAAGTGGTCGGTGGCTGAAGGTGCCATATCGAACCGTGGTGCCAGATGGCGTTGTTTGACGATTAAAACTCGACGATAAAAGCTTGGATTTACGAGAGCGTAAAATGAATAAGATCGGATCCGGATATTGATGACCAGGACCGCGATCGAGTTTGTTTGATTGAATGTTGAAAGAAGGATTAATTTTTTAGTTCTTAGTGTTGATTGAGAGCTTCTCTCAGTCAATCGATTTTGAGTGATTCGGCCTTATTCTCTTATTCTGCATACTGTGACCTCACTACTTTAAATGAAAGCAGTTGAACTCTTTGGCACAACCTCCCAACTGGACAAACCGAAGGGCTTCTGATGATGATAACCTCATTCCAAACTCTAGGAAAGCACAATGAATGAATAAAAAAATGTCTCCGCTCTACACGTTCTCCACGCAGGCATCAATATCTCCTCTGCCTCCAAATCAGGACTTCATACCTATTATAGGCACAATAGCACTACATTCCATCCCTCTCTCCTCACCTTTACACTCCCCATCACCAACACATCAGCCATCACAGTTTGATATGATGCCTTTCCAGAAAATCATATCATTAACACTTTAAGTTACGCAACTCACACCTTAATCTTCAATACATAGCTCATATCTCTCAAACCTCCTGGGAATCCCGACCGAGGGAATAAGAAAAAGGATGAAGACGAGGCGCTCTGCCCGACTCGAGGCTGGCGAGCAGGCCGGCAGCCAAGGGGACTCTCAGAACGAAGCCAACACCCATACTCCCGCAAGGTTTGATCTCCGCGAAGAGGCTCGAAGTCCCCAGATTGTTTTCAAGAAGCGCACCGCCGCCAACCGGTGGGCTGCTTCCAGAGTCCTGACCAACTCCCGCTCGCCACTGACGAAGTGTGACCTTCGAGTAAGTGGCTTTACCGACGGGCTTTGTCGACATCTCAAGCTTCTTCTGCAAACACTTAATAACCACTTATAATATAGTCCATCTTACAAAATCCAGCAGCCTGGGAGGCCCTCTCAACCGAGGAGAAAAAAGAAATCATCGCGCACTTTCCAGACGACGAACACATCCTCGACGCGGGCACCGACAACGCCCGGCCCAACATTGAATCCCTTCTCAACGACGACCACTTCCGCTACGACTGCACGCGGTACGTCGAGGATCTCTCGCTGGGCAAGCACGACGAACAGTGGCTCGCCGAGGCTTGGGAGGCGAGCGAGCGTAGGAAGGCGGGCGATTACGACGAGTATCTGGCTCGCAAGTTTGAGGAGGATTGGGGTCAAGACGAGGAGAAGAAGGACACCTCGACAGATACAAAAGCCAAGCGAGAGGAGGAAGGGTGAGAATGGGTATATTACCCTTGCTCTTCCCTCTTCCATTTTTTCATTCTTCCCCATTTCCACATTTCGTTTAATTATTTCTTAACCTGAATGAGTTATGATGATCTGGCGTTTTGGGAGTACTGCGTTGATGTCCTTGAGAACAGCATATCAGTATTGCCTGCCAGGTGTTGACTCTAGTGGCATGAGGCCTACAAATATTATCCTAGTATTTCTCAATGCTCTACATCTATACGAAGTAAAACATCAAAATTCGACTGTTTGCGGCGTTAAACTGGAAAACGGATTCCAGGCACACGCTCTGTTTACTTCGTATTCACTCTAGTCAATGACAAAATCCCCCTCGACATCATAGCCGTGCGACGAGCAAAAAGAAGTGAACCAAGCCGAGCTGTCTTTAGACAGCTGCTCCTACGCGTTCCCTCCTTTCCTCGCCTGCCTGTTCACCGTTAGCAATGGTTTTCTTAGGCGCTTCTGTAAAACATATAATTTGGGCTTTCTTTTCCTTTCTTTTCCTCTCTTTCTCTTTCTTTTCTCCCGTCAGCAGCCAACTCTGTTCGATACGATTGCATCTTGGTATAAGAGTAGTGGTTGAGTTATACAGGAAGTTGAGTTATACAGGAAGTTAGTTGTCTTGAGTAGTTGCCTTGAGAGGCTGACGTAGGAATCAAACATATGTCTCGTTGGACAACATTGACGAAACTTCAAGCCTCTTCAAGCATCACTGTTAGATACAATTGTGGTTTGCAGTTTGCAGTTTGTCTCCAGCTGTTAAAATTTAGAGCGTTGCTGGCGAGGAGCTTGCACGAGTTAATGGGATATAAGGTCCAATCAGGTACGTATCTTGTGGCGACATTCAATTAAGTACCTGCATTTGAGCATTTGAAGGACACCTCACAATATCAATTGTTCCATGTGGCTTCAACTGCCAACGACCGCAGTGCACTCCGAACCTCTTGACCTCTTGACAACAACGCAACAAACAAACAACCACCACCACATCTTCCAACACGTTTGCCCAAAGCTAGGGTTCAGTATTTCGTATCAACCCAAAACCCGATTGCGACGTGGAAGCACCAGATCTGCCAAACCCACCATACTTTCCACCTCACCGAGAGAATTCGCCTCCGTCTAAGCACACTTGCATCCGAAGCCTCCAGCCTTGCTCCTGAACTCTGCTCTCCCCCAGAGCACTCGCTCGACAGTTCTTCTCCTCCCGAACGAAATCACCTGAACCACCTCCTTCTTGTTCTTCTTATTCAACAGTCACCATGATTCGATCTACCCAAATAGCGCGTCTTGACGGTACATACTCCCCACGCCGAACTTCCATTGTCATAGGGAGGTAAAGGGACGTCAACGGAGCTAACCCGAGTCGATAACCTAGGCTTGATGCTCTGCGCCTCCGTCGACGACGAGCAGGTATTACCACCCTTGTGAGAAATATATGTATCTCAGCACAGGACCAGGACCTAACGCCATTTTGAACCGTAGTCAGAAGCCGCCGTCCGCGAAGTCAAGAGTCAAATCCGACAAGTCCTCCGCAAACTGACCCGCAACTCAGAGCCGCAAGCGAGTATCGAATCCGGCCAATTCGTCCTCCAGTCCGTTCTCCCCATACACACACACACACACACACACACACACACCCCCTCTGCCTAGTCCCGAAGAGGAGAGACGCGAAGAAAGGAGTGCAACAAAGGATCAGCTAACAAACAGCTTCCAACAGCTACCTAATCGAAAGCGACATCGTCTTCATCTGCATCTGCGAACGCTCCTACCCCCGCAAGCTAGCCTTCACCTACCTCGCCGACCTCTCGCGCGAATTCACCACCACCCACCCTCCCGCGCAGATCCACTCGCCCACGCTGCGCCCCTACGCCTTCATGGACTTCGACACCTTCATCGCCCGCACCAAGGCCACCTACTCCGACGCCCGCGCCTCGCAGAACCTCGACCGCCTCAACGACGAGCTGCGCGACGTCACCAAGGTCATGACCAAGAACATCGAGGACCTGCTCTACCGCGGCGACAGCCTCGAGCGCATGGGCGAGCTGTCGTCGAGGCTGAGGGACGACAGCAAGAAGTATAGGAAGGCGGCCGTGAAGATTAATTGGGACCTGCTGGTGAAGCAGTATGGGCCCTTTGCGGCGCTGGGGTTGATTATTTTGGTGTTTTTCTGGTGGAGGTTCTTTTGAGCGCGGGAAGGGTTGGAGGTGTATGCTGGCCAAATGATATCTTTTGCCTCTTTCTTTTTTTTCTCTCTCTTCTTCTTATTTTTCTTTTCTTGTATGGGAAATGGGTTATTGTTAACGGTTTTTTTTATTTTTGCGTAGTGAGCGCGGGGAGGTGTAAAGGGCTAAGAAAGGCTAGTCCATGTCTCATAGGGATATATCCCCGTGATGAGAGAGCGTGTCGACGATGGGCGGAGAGTCTACGGAACCCGCGAGACTCATGTATATATATATATATATTACACAAGTACACACGAGGAAACTTATCGAGACTCGATCTTGAAAGCAATCGATTCCCATCATGAATTACATACAGTTCAGTCCACGGGCGCGAAGGAGGCGAAGAAGAAGGGGGGAAAAGGAAGAAAAGGACATCTTGCCTGTTGTATCTGGAGAGAGAGCACACGCACCCCAGAGACCCTTACTTACACTCCCAGTGTATGTCAAGCCCACCTAACGCCATAACGATAACAAAAAACAAAATGAAAGCAGCGAAATACCTCATCCCGTCATGATAAAACAAAACAAAAACACTCAGAGACATAGTTTTTGTCGGCCGTGAAACTCCGTTCCCTGTATCCTGCGCCGAGCTGGCCATGAAACTAAACGCATACCAACGCCGGAAGAAAAAGGAGGAAAAAAAAGGAAAACCAAGATACACAAATCATAGCCCGTTACATAATTCTACAGTTGGTTTTCGGCGATGGCAGCGCAGGTAAGGGTATCGTCGGCACGGGGTAAGAGGTATGCTGCCACTCCATGTGCGCCTGGAAGGCAGTGAGGTTGGCATAGGATCTCTCGTCATATCGTATTTGCTCCATCTCGTCGTCACCCTGCGCAAGGACGTACTCGTCGCTGCAGACGGGGCATATGATTCGAGACTCCCACTCCCCCGTGCCAGGCGGAAGGTGGTTGCCGACAGCCAAGGGCGCGAAGACGATGCTCTTTTCCTCTCTCGTCGTGACGGCAAAGCCCGTGGCCTGCCAATGCTCGGCTCCGAGGGTAGGCGGTAGCGGAGGCGTCCTGGCAGTACCGGATGCGGTGATGGTCTCATCGACGGTGCGTATCGACGGCATGCTCTCGACGTCCTCCCACACGATGTATCCGTCGCAAAAGTCGCACACGAAGGCGATATCCTGTTCGCCGAAACGCTCGAACTTGCCGACGCTGTTACACGTCATCAGCTCCTCGAGCTGACGCCGCTTGTACTCCTCCAGCTGGTTGCACGGTTGATTCGCCCAGGCGCGCTGTTTTCGGTATACGAGGAATGCGCCGAGACATCGGGGTTCGGACTCCTGCTCGAGGGCGAATATCCTCCCGACGGCTTTGCACTGAGCTCGGTGTAGTTCCCTCCGCAAAAGCTTCGTATCATTCAGCCACAGAGGATTGATCGGACCGCCTGCATTCCCCCAATCTCTAAAGTTTTGGATGTGTGTCTCGAAATTCGCGCGCAAAGCTCTTAGCTCGTCGAGTGATTCGCCTAACAACAAAAGAAAAATGCCATTAATTTTTAGCTAATGTGTCTCTGGAGGGGGCCGGTATTAACATGGCCACTCGGGATGGTCGAAGGGACTAGACCTAGAGACGTACGTTTACGATCGTTCTGATAGTATAGCTGGCCTTTTACCAATGGCGACAGCTCTTGAAAGTCCTTCTTGGCTTCGTCGAGGGCGTCCTCGAAAGCGCGAACCTGTTCGTGTTCGTCAGGGCCCCACAGGTGGGTATCCGTCTGGGCGAGGATTTGGAGACCTTCAGTGAGTAGATTCGCAATGGCAGCCAGCAAAGTCCCGACAGTGTCGAGGCTCATGATTTGGTTGGATGCGGGTGTTTGGGCGAGTGGCGAGGTTTCGTGGGCATCGAAACCGCCCAGGTCGACGTTCGCTGTCGGAGTTGGGATGGGGGGAGGGAGGGAGCAGGGAGAGAGTTGGAAGGATTCGAGGTTGGAGAGAGCGCAGGGTGGGTGTGGCGGCGAGGGGCGTCGCCACTTATGATTGAGACCAAGCCTCTCAAGCCAAGGACTCGACTATGAAATAGCGTCCATCAATCAAACGTAGTTGAGGGAGCACAGGACAGCCAGGCATTGACGTCTGGTGGTCTGTCCCTGGGGCCTCCAGCTCCAGCTGATGGGTCTGAGACTCTGGCAGGCTAGTGGTCTTGAGCGCTGAAGAAGGACACGGGTCGTTCGGGGTTAGGCGGGTCGCAGGTGGTATTACAGTGGGGCATAGAGAACGATGACGAGGACGAAGGTCATGAGGAACGAGGGAGAAGAAGCTTGGAGAGTGGGATCCGGATGTGGATTTTGAATTTGAATTTGAGTTATTCAGGGTGGGAGTTGTCTCGTATTAGTAGGAGAATATTCAGCATTTCAGCAGTTGAGAGCGAGGTAGCGATGGTTCAATGGTTGAAGAAGACGTTCGGTCAGATTGTCTTAATGTTGGAGACATCAATTCCTCAGATCTAGCATCAATGCAAAGGGAGTGAATGCCCTGTCCTTTGCTGTCCCTCCCTGCTTCGTACTTCGTACTTCGTACTTTGTAGATTGTTGCCCGAAGACATTTGGTCATTGATTGATGGTCTGTGCAGGCGCATCGGGGTAGCAGTTGGGTACTTTACTTTGCAGCGTACTTCACAGTGTACTTCGAATCTTTCGTAGCCAGCAGCTCTAGTGTAGAACTGAGCTTCCTAATGTGGGGTGTTTGTTGCCCACAAGGTACATAATTGATGGAGGGACTTTCAGGGTCAGTGTCAGGTGTCAAACGTCTAACCCGCCTGGCGATCCACTACGAAATACTCTGTTGAGAGAAAACAGATAAACCCAAAGGAAAAGAAACAAGTAAAATGAAGCGCATCCGCCCTTACCTTCATGGTGACAGTCGCAACGCATGAGGGAACAGCTTTCGCAAGGCCCGATGTCCTCGTTCCCAGAACCCATGCGCAAGGTCCAGGCCTGCTTCGCAGTCGGGACTTGGGAACTTGGAGGCCGCCACACCACCATCAGTGGTAGTTTACTCGGAGGCGGAGAAGAAACGGAGGGGCGGCGAATAGCCCGATAGGCTGGGTGACAAGGGGAAGTCGAGGGAGTCGAGGGAATCGAGGATGTCTGGAATGCGGACGACTGATGGAGTGAATGGAATGTCACTGTACGAAGTACACGACATGACCACTGCTTCGTAAACTACAAACGGCCTGGCCCTGGTTTCGTGGTTTCGTACGAAGTAGTTTCGCAGTTTCACAGTTCCAAATGACTCGCGTATTGTTTCCCTTGATCGTCGGCACGGATGCTTGGCGGTACTTTGTCCCTGTAGGGCCAGATTAAGATCAATCAGGGGCAGACACTTGAGATCAATTGATAATATTGCCGATGACCTGTGCTGGCAGGACAGCGCTGTGGGTGCGGGTGCTCTAATACAGTCAGCACTAATACCAGCCTTGGCCCAGCACGAAGTACGTGCTATTGATTTTTCGTACCTCGTCGAACCAGAACGCTGTGTGGTGGCATCACAATGCCTGGTCGTGAGGAAGTGGAAAAACTACCCTGCTATTGATTGATTTGATCAAATCAATTGATCAATTGCTTCGGCCCGGCGATGTTTTAAGTGTTCATATCAGCTTCGAATCGTTGCGTTATCAGCTCAAAGATAATGTTTGTGCACACAGCGGTATTGAGGTATTGAGGTACTGAGGTACAGTTAGAGTCTGGGGCGAATTACGAAGTAATACGTCATACGAAGTAGTAGCGTCCAACATTGGTCGAACTCAATCAATTGATGCTTCAAATTATTCCCCAGCCTTAGAGACCCCCACCATCACTCCTGTGAGCTCCTCTCACCACCTCGTGCCTAAAGTTCGAACGACCCTGTCTTCCCGAGCCCCAAGGACTTGTCTCATTCGAAGGCCTGGGGCTTAAAGCCTCGGAGCCTCCTACAGACGACATGAGGTTCAACGCTCAATTGAAGAATATAAGCACATTCCAAAGTATGTAGATCACCACACTTCACACTCCCTCCAACCAGCCCGGTTAGCTAATAAACCTCGCGCGCACACCCAGAGCTGACGGCAGCTCTGTCCTCCCTCGAAAAGATTGCCTGGGTGCGCCTCGACAACAATGTCGCCCGCTTCACCGCCATCCCCGACGTCGGCTCCCACGTCTGGGCCAGCTTCAACATGGACGTCATCTTCGACGAGTTCACCATCTCCTCCAAGGAGGTCGACAACATCATCGACCTCGAGATCCCCCTGACGCCCCTGCAGCGCGCTCTCAAGTCCGCCCTCAACTCCGTCTCCGCCAGCATGAAGCTGGCTAAGCGCCGCACCGACGGCGTGCCCATCCTCGCCATGACCATTACCACCCTGACCAATTCGGCCGGTCACGGTGCTATGGCCCCTCCGCCTCGCCCGACCACCCACTTTGGTGTCGATGATGACGATGACGACGGCGGTGATGGCCACTCCTCCTCCGCCTTCCCCGTCGAGAACCTAGAGACCTCTCTGAGACGCGAGCGCGAAAAGATCATCACCCACGAGATCCCCGTCCGCGTCCTCTACCCGGAGTCCGTCGAGAGCATCATGCAGCCCAAGACCCGCGACCCGGACGTCAATATCACTTTCCCTCCCTTGTTACAGCTCAAAGCCATAGCCGACCGCTTCACCCGCCTCACGGCCGCCTCCTCATCCTCGTCCCGCTCCAGCGCCAAGCTCGAGCTCAGCGCGAACATGTTCGGGAGCCTGCGCCTGCGCGTCCAGACCGACGGCGGCTCCGTTTGCAGCGAGTGGTCCGGGCTCGTGACCCCCGAACTCAACCAGGAGCAGATGAGCATGCCCATCGAGGAGCACCCGAGCACCAAGTTCCGCGAGGCTGGCCCCGATCGCTGGGCTACCGTGCGCGTCGACGGGAAGGATCTGAGTAGGGTGTTGAGCGTCGGTAGGCTTGAGGGAAAGGTGATTGGGAGCTTTATAGATGACCATGCTTTGATTCTGTATTGCTACATCTCGCATTTTGATGAGCATACAATGGCCGAGGAGTCGGTCATGACCGTGAGTATCCCTCCTGGACTAACAAGCCGAACGGGACTATATTTACTAACTCTGCGCTTATAGTATTATGTTCAATCGTATGCGCAATGAGAGAAGAGCAATTTACAGAGGCCTAATGATGCTATGGAACGTGGGAAAACAGGAAAGAAAAACTAAAAGTGAGCACACTAGCTGGGCATGTGTTTAGGAAGGCGTTTAGAGGATAATAATTGATACCCTGATTTCTGAGATGAAGAATAGCAGTCCCCTTTCGTAAAACCCGTCGTGGCCTAATCCCTTCTGGCTACACGCATGCATGGAGGGAAACGGACTGTGAAATCGCCAGTCGATCTCGGTTGCCGCTCATTGGGACCGACCGAATCATCTTCGAAATCCCAAATTTCTTTAATTGAGGTTTCGGCTAATAATGGACTGATCGATTTTTCTAATCCCGACGCTCTTAAACAGTTCGGAGACGCTAGAAGCCACCCAGTTGTTCCATCCTATCCTCCAAATGGCGAACCCCGCGTTCGGACAAAGCCAAACCACTCTCCTCAAGCTCGTTCTCGCTCTTTACACCTCCCCTTCAACTCGTCTCCATCATGTCCCCCCACATATCAAACGTGTCCATCCCGGAATCGAGCCCAAAGATATCCTCGCTCAAATCCAACGATCCGCCATTCCCCGATCCACCCATGCCGAAATCGCTCCCCGTGACCCCGGCCATCATATCAAGCCCCACGGAATCCATCTGCATAGGATCACCCTGGCCCGTCGCGGCAGCGGCGGCAGCAGCAGCAGCAGCGTTGGCGGCCGCCTGGTGCACGGCGTCCGTGGTATCCATCGACGCGCCGAGATCGGCCTGCAGTATCTGCGCCTGCGAAGGCGTCATCTGCGCTTCGACCCTCCGGTGAAGTCGCACGACGGTCTCGGCGAGCGCCGGGTCCTTCCTGTGCAGCTTTCGAAAGTTCTCGGCCTCGGCTTTGAGGGCCTCGCGGAGGCTGAGCTGGCGTTGCGGCACGGGCGGCACGTTGCCCGACTCGTCGAGGGTTTGCATGTTGGCCGCCGGGGGAGGGTCGTTGCTGACGTCTGGCGCGCATATGAGTGCCGTGGCCACGTCGTACACGATGCTTGCATTGCCGGCTTCGGATTGCTGTTGAACTTCGTCGAGGATGGTGCGTAGTATCCTTGAGGCTCCCAGCATTTGTAGACCGCAGAGCATCTGTCGGTGCGTATATGAAGTGGGCATGGCGTTGACGCTAGCAGGCTGTAAACTCCACTGCACGAATCCGCTCATCGTATGTCTGATGGACGTAGTTAGGCCTCTCGTTGCGGTGCCACTCCACGACTCAACCTCGTTGTGCTCTGCTGCTCCCGTCCTACGCGATAGAGGTAGGCTATCTTTCAATGTTCGCAGAAGCGGCTCGATCTGGGCATTATTAGGGTCCCGGCGTTGATACACGCGTAGGGAGTGCTCTAGAGGTTTCGCAACTAGGTTCAATACCGACGAGAGCATAGTCGAGGCCTCGGTCGAAATTGCGTTCGGCGCTAGAAGTAACTGTAAAATCTTGATAATAGCCTTCTGCTCTTCCTGCTGATCATTGCAAAGGTAATCAGACAGAAATCGTATCGCCGTGACGAGAGAAGGAAGTAGAAAGGTATCGACGAGATCTATCTCTCTCAAGTTAGTCAGAACTCTCTAACAACTCTCTAGCCGCGCGATGTAGAAACTTACACTCGAGACCGCCCTTGAGGGTCTCTTCGGTAAGGCACCCGGACCCAAAGGCAAGCGCAATGTTCAGGAAGAGCGTCGGTATGAGGAGGTAAAAGTCCTGAGGCGGGCAAGAAGACATGAGCTCGTCCCCAAGACCACCCGCATCGGTATCGAAGAGCCCGTGAATCCAGCCATCGAGGTGGCCCTTTTCCTGCTCTGTGAGGTCGCCCAACGGCCTGCTGATGTGGCCCTGAGTGAGGAGCTTCGCAACAAAGGAGTCTCGAGACCGGATGCCGATATCGGCGGGCGTCAGATTATATCTGTAGGCAAAGGCGAGCAGTAGAAGTAAGATGGAGCCGAATTCTTCGTAGACTGGCTGATATTCGCCCTGGTCCTCTTCGTACCGCCAATTATCTAAAAGATCGCAGATGGGCTGGAGAATTGTTGCAGGTTTCGCAAATAGAAGCATGACATCTAGACTCTGAGGCTTCCTAGCTAGTTGGCTGCAGAGGGTCTTCAAGAACATGATCTCCTTATTTGCGCAAAGACGACCAAGAACCTATCCACGCAGCATTGTGAGTAAAAAGTAAAAATAAATAAATAATAATACTGAAAAAAAGGGGGAAAAAAGACAGCCTCAAGAGATGTTTGAAATATTCAAGGGGAAAGGAGAGTGAACAGAAGGGGATCTTACCTCTGTCAACGCTTGGCATACAGCGCCGACATTTCCATCCATATTACCCAGCTCCCCTATCAAGCTCTGGATCTTCTCTGGATCCGCTGCACAGTCTCGTACCAAATCATCCTTCACATAGCGACCACCCGAGGGTAACGTCTGATAACTGTTCTCCCCCAGAAGGGTTTCGATATGAGACTGGGGCATGAGGTTATGTAGACAACAAGCGAAACAAAACTCCTCCCGCACATTATCCGTGAGCGGGTTGTTGTTGCGGCTGTCGTCGAACATCGATGATAGGGTGGGGAAAGTGTTGGTATCAACCTGGCTCAACGCTTCGGTGATGCAAAATTCGGGTGTGGCGGGTGGGAACAAGGAATGGCCAAGGGCGACTAAGAGAAGAGGAAGCTTGTTGATGAGATAGGATCGTAGGAGGTGGGCTGTTTTGTGGCCATCGTTCCTAAAGACTGCGTTCGCGAGCACGTCGAATGAGGCCAGAATCAAGTCGACGGCTGTGGTTTGTACATCTCCCTGGTAACGGTTATGAAGATACGCGAACAAAGCGTGGTCATCGAGCAGAGGCCTTCCGACGAACTAGAACGCAAAGCACATAAGTCTCTTTCGTTGACTCGCAAGGGATTTCAAGGATTCGGATTCTGCGCACTTACACATGCGTTCAGATAAATGTATAACCCTGCCCGAGAATTGGAGATAGGAAGCTCTGGTAGTATGACGCTTTCCAATCCGACACTGGAATCCAGCATTTCTTCTAACCCCCCGTCCTTTGGCTTCTCGGCGGGCTCGAAGCTCGAAAGCGTCGAGCGGAAGAGCTCCAAACGTTCCGCGATGGACGCAATCTGCAGAGTCGGCACAAAGTGGACAAGGCTGTCTAGCATAGCTTTTCGCGCATCTGCGAACCCGAAGGATTAGCAGCTATTCTCTAGTCCGACCAGCTTAGTCCTGGCAAGCTAGAATATGGCAGGCCTTCCAAAGAACTTACTCTTTGCAATTGGTCTACCCACCGTCCTTAACAACATGGGATTCTCGCAGACACTCAGAAGCAGCGCTACAAACGCCGCCCGCGCCGACTCCATCTCCTCCCTCGGGCCGGCATTCTCCAGCTGTCCCATGACATCGGCAGCAAAGGTCGCAAAGGCGGCCGTGAAGAGCGCCATCCACTTCGCCACAATATCCATCATGCGCAGCGCGTCACTCGGCGTCCTAATACCGGTGCCATGCACTACAGCCTTGGTGAGGCGGTAGAACATCACCTCCTCGGCGGAGTAGGAGCTCCGCCATCGTACCGGGGGTAGGTCGGGGACGTCGCTGTGTGATTGTGTATGAGATGTTGAGTAGCGGTATAGGGCCTTGAGAATAGCCGGGGCATCGATATAGTCGAGTTCGAGGACGGCTTGGATATAGAGGGGAATTCGCGGATCGAGGCAGTCGCTATTGCCGGCGCGGGGACGGAGGAGGAGGTCGGCGATGGCGTCAGGAGGGAGAGGATGTTTGGATCGGAGACGAGGCACAAAGGACTGGAATTTCGAGATGCTAAGGCGCTTGAAGAGGCATTGGTCGAGGAAGTCGCCCCATTCTTTCATCGAGGCGAGCTGGACTCGGAGGACGAGATCGCGGTTCGCCATGGCTTCGGTTCTAGAACACGTGGCTCGCTCGCCGCGACGGTGAAATTGCAGTGTGCTATAGTAACGAGTATGGATATATGGCTAGATAGAGGGACTCGACATCGCGGAGAGAGAAAGTACGTCGAAGTTGCGAGGACAAGTTTGCGACAACAAGCTGTCGAGTTCGGAGAGAAAAAGGGACGTAAGGCTGAAGCTAAGATCTTTGAATGCCAGGCTATCTTGTGCTATCTCGAGGCAGAGCTGTGACTAGGAGGCTAGATTTCATTATCATGTGCCATCATCGAACGAGGGATGATGCAGCCAGAGCGAAAATATTATGAAGGATAGGGGGAATGGAAGAATGGGAGCTAAGTCGTGGTCGTGGTTGTTGTTATTGTCGCTGAAAAAGCATTCTTGAGATTGATCAATTAAGAGTTCAATGTTCAAGGTTCATAATAATTGATGCACAGGAAGTGCAACTGCTGGTGTCTAGTTGATGGCAGGCTAATTTGAACTCTTAAAATCCGCCTCAACCATCTTCTCATGCCACATTCCTAATAGCCTTATCCCCCCACAACAAACAACATTAGATTCACTAACCTAGCACTACAAAGTAGAAGCAAGACAATTTATAGTCAAGATTTACCCAGATACTTCAATGTTCTTTTTGGAAAACGCCTTAATCTCCAGTCCATCGCAATGTTAGCTAGAAGATCCCCTTTTCACCCAGGAAATTTTACAGATGGAAACAATAGGAGATTTAATCCTAGTTGAGGTTTGAGAAGTTCAAACTCCAAGTTCAATGACACACCCATGACAGGCCTTGGCGATTTTATCGCATACATACATCGTCCAACAGAATTTCTTTGAAAATGGTATCTTGCATAACTAACAGTCATCACAGTCATAACCACACGAAGCTTGTAAAACAAGTAACACCTATACTTATACATGTATAGAGAGGGAGAGATCACATTCCCTTCATCGCAATGCAGACAAACACACTTACGCTTGCTAGCTCTCCTCAACCTCCCCCGATGTAGAAGACCACACACCCTCAGTCGATGGACCGCTCTGAGAGGGCTCGGGGTTCTGCCCAAAGAGGCACTGCCAAACATCACGCTTGTCTATGACTTCACCACCGATGCCATCCTTACGGATAAGCCGCGACAACTGCGGCGCCTGTTCCATCTCCAGTGCGTTTGCCATGTCAAGCTGCTCTGCCGTCGTCTCTTGCGACTTTCCTTTCGTCACGCGACCGAGGTGTTCCATGCGGCGCTTCAACGACAGATTGTAGATAGACTCCTCAACCGTGCCATCAATCAGATAAAGCCAGACCGTCGTCTCCTGTTGTTGACCAATCCGGTCAATTCGGGCAATGGCTTGGAGTTCCAGGGCCGTGTTAAGCAGCGGCTCACACAAGAAAACGTGATTCGCGTTGACGAGATTCAATCCGCTGGAATGCGATCGCGCATAGAGGATAAACGCTTCGATGCTCGGATCCTCCTTGAATGTCTTGATGCCATTCGGTTTTGTGATTGACGTGTAGCCAATCCGATGTCGCTTGAAGGCGTTCTCCAGAATGAGGAGGAAATAGGAAAACCTGTCACCGGCAATTAGCATTAGTACCTCCTAGACTTCCTTCATCTTGCCGAGATCGTTATTGCTTACGAGGAGTAGATGATCGACTTGGAGCCCGGATCAACCTGTCGGAGCCAGAGTAGATGGCGAACTAGGTTATCGACTTTGGTCGTAAAGGATGGCCCATCTAGGTCAATGTTCCTTATCGCATCCAATTTTTCTGGGCTGAATTCGGTGTATATCACCGACTGTGACGGTTGCGCTCCGCGCTTTGAGCCGCCCGACCCTGAGTTACCGCTTTCAGCCTCGCCACTCCCGCTCCCGAGATCTTCGGCGTGGATCCGCAATTGCTGTGGCTTCAAAACGATGTCATGAAGATTAGAAGGCTTGAGGTGTTGCTTGCACACCGGGCAGTTCCTATGTGCTCGGAACCAGAGCATCATGCACTCTTTACAGAACTGGTGGCCGCAAATCGTCAGTACACCGGCGATGAATGGTGTCTGGCAGATCACGCAAATTCTAGGCTCGCTCGACTTCGAGCCCGCCTCCTTGAGATTTACAACTGTATCCGACGCGTTAGTTCTCTAGGTTTCGAGCGGAGGTGATTCAGAAGGGAGGGGCAAAAAAGCAGAAAAAAAAACTTACGATATCTATGCTTAGACTCTGACGCGGCGAGTTTCTGCTGAAGCTTTTCTTCTGCAGCACGCATCTTACGCATAGTCTCTTCATCCTTCTCGCCCTCATACGGAATAACACTATCTGATACCGCTTGAAGTTGGCGATAGTATTCCACCCGAGCGTTCATCGTTGACGTGAAGAGTTCCAGCTCCGATTCCAACCCGGTCGCGACTTTAGTTTGCGCCATCGTGTCTTTCTGGATGGCTTGCATGTGGAGATTCACAATCTTGGCCTCCATGGCTTGCCGTTCACTCGCGTCATCCTTGAAATATCGGTTTTTGACCTGGCGTAGGGCACTGATTATGCCGCGCATTGACGCAACAGCAGGGTCCGGCTTGAGCTGATCACGAATCCCCCGCAGCTGAAGGAACAACGGGCCGTATGATACGGTGCCGTCTCGGGCGTTTGCCGTCTCCATTTGCATCTCATGACGGACACGCTCGTTGGTTTGACCTGTAATTGCATCCTGTCGATCCGCAATGGCTGCTCGGAGGATAGAGACATAGGCCACTAGCTTATCCTGTAACTTCGTCGACTCTGAGAATTCCTCTCCTGTTCGCTCAGCAGGGTCTTCTGACTCCTCGTCAACCAAGGGCTGGAGCAAAGTTTGGATCACCTCCTCCCTCCACTCATCCAGCTGGTCAGCTTGCCGGTTGAGCATCTCATACAATTCCTCGAGCTGTTCTAGCAAAGGTCGTGACTCCAAACCGCGCTCATTTTTCACGACCAATTCGGGGATGGTCGTGAAGGATTGGTCTGATGCTCGGTTGGAGAGGCGGTTCCTCAAAGCTTCGGTCTTCCGATAACTCTGCTTGAAAGTTAGATATAACAGAATTACAACCAATGAAAGGCAGCCAGGTCTACTCACCTCAGCCAGAATCTTTCGACGAATTGACTTGGCCTCTTCGTAGCCCTCATCCTCCAGGCGTTGCAGCCTCTTAAATTCTTCCGAGTCAGGCTCGGTAAGATCTTTATTCTCCTTGATCTGGAAATACGCATCGGCACAGAAGAAGACTGCCCGGTGCTGGACCTCAAGGACCGATCGCAGCCTCCGCCGCAGCTCGGATATGTTATTCTGATGCTCCTGGCTATAATAATGTTAGAAGATGGTCCTGTGATGGTGTAAGTGGCACAAACTCAGGTGTATCATACCTATAATTTTCATTCTCTAACTCATAGCCGTCGGCGCCATCGACCGACACGCGACCATTGGTAGCTTCACGAATGGCGTTGTCAAGCTTCTTTTGAGACTCGTTGACAATGAGACCTATCTCGTCTCTCACCTTCTCCCAAATAGCGAGCGCTTCTTTGACGCGCGGTCCATTCTCAAGCAGCTGGCCTCGGGTAAGCATTGACATGAGATAATTCCTCTGCTCCGATAGGATAGTTTTCTCATTCTGCTCTATCATGGCATCCAAGACTTCGTCGACCGTTCTCATAGGCCGATTCCTTGTGCCACCATATAGGCGTCGAATTAGAACTTCCGGGTGAAGTGCCGCTTGTCTGAGTCTGTTGAGCCAGTTGCTCATTTTCTCATGGTAATCCTCAAACTTCCAATCCGTCACGAGAGGTGTCCCTTGCGCATCAAGATGGCACTCCTCGATCATCTTCTTGAACATGGATTGATAATGCTGCTCTTCCACCGCCGCAAAAGGCATGGTGATAACATATCGGTTCTGCCGAGGGAGCCTAATCTCGTCCCGAACCATGGCTTTCGTGTGCCGTAGCGCCAGTGTGTTGAAAAGCTGTCGGAAGATGGGCTTATATCTCGTGGTGAGGTCTTTCCAGGATTCCGTGAGGAAGTTGAACGGCTCGTAGCGCAAGAAGATCAACAACCCTCGAAGATCCTGGACAGCGTTCTTCACAGGAGTTCCTGTTATACCCCAGGCATTGACTCGGGGGACAAGTTTAGCGACTTCCGCAGCGCGGCTGACTCCACTTTCTATCATCTGTGCTTCGTCCAAGCAAACCCGCCACCACAAAAGTTGCACCAAAGGAGATTTTGTTCGGTAATACTTTCTCTCGTGACGCATGGCTCGGGCGGGGGGTTCCAAGACATAGTTCAGTTCAGTCGCAAGAACAGAATATGTCGTGATTACAATATCCTGTTCGGATAGCTCGCAGATAAGGTCAACTTCTTCCTCCCGGGTCTTGGCCTTACACCCAGAATAATGCATAATCCGAAGATGGGGCGCGTGTCGGGAGAGCTCGTCCATCCATTGTCTGCGAAGGGACGCGGGAGTCACGATCAGCGTCGCGCCAATTGGGCTGACGTTATTCGCGTCGAGGAAGTTAGGCTCAGGACCACCTTCAGGCCGAGGATGAAGCAGTATAAGCCCAATCATCTCGAGAGTCTTCCCAAGACCCATCTCCTCCGAAAGAATGCCTCCTTTCAGGAGCTGTTCCGAAGCGTGGAACTGAGTCAGATCTGTGGAAATTAGGTGGAAGACCTCACTGAGATAGCATGGTTTGCCTTTCAGATCGTGCACCTGTCGGAATGAGAGGGGGAGGTGGAGATGTGATTCTTCATTAATCTCGCGAACAGTACCTGGGGAATCATCACTCGTCTTTGTCCATTCAATGCCCTCTCGTCTAAGAAGCCATTGCAGCGTCCTTCTTTGGAAGGGGTAAAGGGTGGATGTCATTCCAGGAATAGTGATAGAGTCGGAGATAGGATCATCTTTAGAAGGAACATATGCAGCTTCATAGAAGTCCAATGGTGACCATTCCTCACTATCTTGGGAGGATTCTCCATCCGGAGGAAAGAAGGTGTTGATGACGTTCCGAATCGCCTGGTATGATTGGTGGCTCAATTGGCTGTGATATTGAGTCCGGGCCTGCCAATGTAGCTCGAACGAGAAATGAATGTCGAGAATGTCATCACGGCGCGAAACTACGACATTGATGACGGATGAGAATCCCGCTTCCTGGCAACGCTTCGATCCATTGTTGCCCGCCGCCTGGATAATCGCCGTAACCTGGGGGCTGAGGGAACTGCTGTATAAAGAGAGGCCCGCATTCAAGGAGCCTGCTGGCGAGCCCGGTCGAGAGGCTAATCCGATGAAAACCACGTCCTTCAAATATCTAGACTCAGAGGGCAGTGACACGGCCAGGTATTCACCAACGTTAGATCGTGAGAAGTTGTCGAGGCTAGCGTCTGCGGCGACTGGCTGCTTCCTCGATACGGTCAAGTCTCCGCGACCGATGACGAGAGACTCGGCGGCGGGAGTGTCGAGTCGCGGCTTTTTAGAAGGGCGATCTTCGCGTTCGGATTCGAGGGGCAGGGCATTGAGATACTCGATGAGATCGATTGGGAATGGATCTATCATTGAGAGTGAGTAACGGCAGATCGAGTATCAGTATCAAAACTTGGCTCTGCGTACCATCAATTCCGAGTTTAAAAGACGCTGAATTCAGTATTTTGATACCGAATCCTCCCCTTCCCCGCCTTCGATATGAACCCGACATTGCAATTTCAAGATGTTTCCCTGCTACATGGGGTCATTAAGCAAAGGCTGGGCACTGGTGGAGGGGCGAGATGCGAGGAGTGGGGGTGGGTGGATAAACCGCCGCGATGGGTCTGGAAGATAAGGGGCCCAGTCGAATATTGTAATCCCTCGAATGCACTTTTGTGGGATGAAGATGGATGGAAAACTCAAAGTGGCATGAGAGGAAATTGGAAATGAATATGCAGTAGCTGTTGTTGTAGAGTTGAGGATTCCATCTGGAGGAAGGAGAGGCTGACGAGCCTTGCCACTTTGCACGGTGTATTGTGTGACGCGACTCGACGTGGCCCCCACCATCGGTCAGATCGGCCATCAGTGACCGAATATGCGTGGTCACGTGAATAAACTGGTCTTCGAGTCCCACTTGCTTCACAGGGAATCGACCAATGGCTGAATTATGGAAAAATTGAGGCAAAAGCGCGATCTCGAGCTTCAAGATTTTATGTCACCAATTGAAGGTGATTCGAATTGAGTGCTTCAACCACGTCAAATTTAGTTGACGTCGCCTGGACAAACCTCAAGAGAGCATTTCCTGTCGGTCCACAAGTTGGCCTCCTCAAAATTGAGACGACAGAACAACTATAGATTCATGGTGTAGGCTCAGCCTGTGAAGCTCTATTTTGAATTCTATGCCTGACGAGACGGCTAACCTTCGAGACCTCCATAGTTCATTATGACCATGCGACCAAGGCAAATCCTCTCTTCTCTCGGCCTCTTCAGGCCCCAGGCGCCGCTTCTCCCCCGCGGAGGTCAAATGCGATGCCTCCACAGCTCCAAAATGTCCGTTCCTCGACCGGTCCCTCCGCCCATCCCCATCGTACCGAACCCAGAGTCTTTCCTACGCATAATCGGTCGAAGTCTCAGCCAGTACTCAGACAAGTTCCCGTCTTGGGAAGCTCTATTCACCCTCACCTCACCGCAACTCAAGGAAATTGGCATCGAGCCCGCCCGGACGCGGAGATATCTCCTCCACTGGCTTAGGAGGTATCGCGAGGGCAAGTTTGGACCCGGCGGAGACTTTAAGTATGTTGAGGATGGAAAGGCGTTTCTCGGCGTCCACCACGACCTGAAGACGGATAAGAAGACCGTCGTCAACGTTCCTGCCGCAAGCAGCTTGTTAGATGTATCGACGGAGCAGAGGGCCAAGGTACAAGACTACAGGGTCAGGGGAGCAAACAAGATTTCAGGACCTTACGCAACACCCGTTGGCAATGGTTTGTCTCAAGTCACGATAGTTGAGGGCATGTGGGAGTTCCGCCGCGGACAGAAGGTTGACGGAGGAGAGAGGAGGAAGGCAGAGGTCCGCTTCAAGAGGCGTGTGGCCGAGCGCAAGGCTGCTCGAGAGGCCCAGCAAGGTCACTAAGGAGAAGTCATGATGTGCTGTGTTTTTTTTTGACTAGCCACCGAGAGGCCTTGATCGCCAGTTCTGCCTGTACAATAGTCCACGACGCTCGATTTAGATCCCCTTGACGTCCCATGTAAATTACTATTATTATTAGCTGAGAGGGATAAGGTGTTAATCTGTACATCCCTCCATGTTAGCTCCCCCCCATTTTGCCGCCCCTCTTCTCTCTTCGTCGATGAGTGATGCCGAGAATATCTCTCGATTTCCAATCTTAGAATGGGTTGGTTTTTGTTCTAGGTTCTATGAATAGCCTTCAGGTATCGGGGAACCCTGTCCGTTCTGAGCGGATGGCGGGGCCGGCTGGGCTTCATCGAAAGAATAGGACGCTTAGGCTCCACAGAGATAGATCAAGGTCACCAGAGTCCCGCATATGCCTACGAAGTAGACGACGAGGCGAATGCGAGGGCAACGAGAAGTCGGCTCCACCCCTTCGTACACCAGGTCCGGGGCGCGAAATAGAACATCATGCAACCTCGAAACGTGGTGGATGTGTCGCAAAAATAACGACAGCCACGCTTATCCCACCCTACCGCGTCTGCCACCTCGACAAAGTAAGGGCGTACCTGTAGGGCTGCAGGCCCAAAAGTATCCTAGGTTCCTAAAAATGTCCAAAATGGTATGGAATGCGATGGCGGAGCTGAGAGGGCGTGGGTCTATGGTAGCACATATGCCTATCTTTTTGATTCGAAATTGGCAAACTGACGGTGATGGACGCTCTTGGTTTCCCTTTCTAGAGTCACCCTGGAGAGTGGTGCGGCAGAGAAGCGGTTCGGGGGAATGTTCGAGGTTGCTTACGCGGTGAGACTGGCCCAAGGGGCCAACAGGCGCGTTGCCACCGACTGCCGACCTTTTAATGGGCCATGGAGCTATTAAAAGAGTTGTTAATGCATAAAGCAAAGAATTGGCGATGTGATGACACCTTGACGAAAGAGATGAAAGGCCTCGCGAACCACGCGGAGTCAGGAGGGGTGGCATGAGACGATGAAGATATTGATCATATTTTTTGGGCGGCTTGGACTGACTCGGATCGAGTCGGATGATACGGTACCCCTTTCAACACCAACCCGATAACACCAGCCGGCCAGAGAGTAGGTCGCTGGCGTGTGGCATTATGCCTGCCCAAGGATAAACAGTACGTCGACGGGGAGCGGCAGCGGAGTGGGGATTGCAGTCGAGGCGGCCCACCACTAAAAGTGTCAATATGAGAGCGGGTTGCGCAACGCCTAATGAGGCCCGAAAATTAGGATAGACACAATAGGATGATATGATCTTAGATGGTGTCGTCAAGATAGCCCTAAGCGGGCGCTTAAGTATTATCTTCAGCTCAACGCCGAAAGCCTCGTCTAGTCAACCCAAAATGTCAGCTGAGATCAAGAAATCTCGGGAGTGGCTTGTTTTAGGCTCATTGACCCGCAGCGGAACAAGTGCTCAATCCATTGACTTGGGATCGAAGTTCCAATCTGATGCTTGGGATGACAGCGGATGGGCGGATAGGGGGCCAAGTCTGATGGTGAAGGGCGACTCTAGTGGTGTAAGATGCAACTTTGGCCTGTGTGTAAGCTTTTAGTCAACATCTTGATCAAAATTAGGGGATTAAGTTGGTGTATTCAGAGCGTCGTGACGTCGTCCCACAGGGATGCGCCTAAGCCCTAGGTTCGCCAGCTTCGGCGGTTAGAAAGTTCTTGGTAGGTTGCGGGAACCTTCCCTACTGGCTCAGTATCTAAGGAAGCTAGGATTAGGGGCAAGATTTTTCACCTGATATTGATATCATTGATCAATTCCATTGCAGATGTAATAATGTAATAATGGGGTGAATGTTTAGCCCCCAACAGCAGCCCTATTGTAGGGCTGTGGCTGTCGTTGATATATCGCATTCCAATCGGTGAAAATATCATCGTGAAATGTCAGCGCCCTGTTTTGACTGGTGGCTTCGCTAGGTTAGCCTGACCGGCCCCTGGGAGGCTGGATTGCGAGGATAGCTAGGCTTGGATTAATTGATCAATGATTGATATTATTTGATATCCCCCAGAGGGAAACACTTCATGACAGCAGTTGACGGAGCGTAGCCAGCCGCGCCGAAGCTACCCATCAACGTCCAACTTCTCAATTCTTTGCCCTAATATCCAACGCTGAATGGTGCTCCTTTGAGCTTCAGGAGCTTACACTACATTGAAACTCGCAACAGCAACTAGAAATGAGGGTCTCTGTAGGCAGATCCCAAGCACCAACGCAACACTGTCTTACTCTGGAGCAACGGTATCCCTCGTCTATTTACAGGAGTGGAAACAGTATCGCTCTGCCTCGCGCAATGCAAAGGCAAATCCTTCAGTGGAATGGTTTGATATTGGGGGGTCAAAAGTGGAAAAACTACCTCAGCACCCCATGCGAATCCCACATCGAGGGCTGCTTTGCACAGACAACGCGAAGGTGACCTCTCCCTGACAATCGATTTGTCTGATTAGTTGTCGGCTCCGATCGGCCCCTGCCTCCACCTCCATGGTTCACAATTCCGGGACTGATTGAGGAAATCCAAAGTCTCAGTGTACTTTGTACTTACTTGTACATGCGCACACCCCCTCCATAGCTTCGAGCGCAATATCCGACACCATGCATGGCATGAGGGAGGAATTGAGGGTCCGTTGAGAGGCACGATGCCGTGACCTACGAAGTAGCTAGGTCAAGGCGAATCAACCATCCACAAACCTAGACGAGGCTTGCATCAGAGCTGCAAGCCTGCATCGTTTTTGGGGGGCCTGGCCTCGTAAACGCAAGGAGACAAGGCACGAGAAACCTGGTAGGCAGAATGCCAAAAGTTCCTCTGTTTTTCCGTCGCACTTCTTGACTTGTTCTAGCGTACAAATCACCGGCCAATCTTCATTCAAGCACCAGTTTAGCTCGGATGGGGGGCTTTCTTTTGCGCTAGCCTCGAGTTGTCGGGGTGAAGCCTGTTGTGAGGATCGGCATCACGGCATCACGTTCGCTCGACTCTGTTATCCCCGACCTCATCTTCGGAGACGGAAGTGTGGTCAGCGACCCACATTTTTATGCGTTTCTTGGAAACAGCCTCGGAGTGCAATGGCTGATCAGGACGAAGTACATCACGGTCTTTCAATGATGATTTAAGATTGATGAAAGATACCCAAAGCAGGAAATACGATTAATACGGAAAGATGCCTGGCCTAGCTGATACATTACGAAGTACATCATAATCAGCTTCGTGTGAATGTGTACCTTCGAGTACCTTGCGTATCACGCCAACTGTGCTTGTCTGCTGCCCAACACGACCACCACATCCATGACGCTACGGAGTGCTTAGTACGCTCCTCGTGGCGCACTAGTGCAGTTACACTCCTCAGGCAGACCCATGCTGGAACTCAAACCAGAGTGGCTAGCCAACTTACACCTTAATCTCAGTCTCTAGAAGCCTGCTGATCTTAGGTCTGACCCTCGCTATTCGTCGTTTTCCACACGTCTGTGACGTGGAGGGAAGGTCCTTTTGAAGCGCAAGGCCCATGCTAATTTAGCTCGTCCAGACGCCACAGACCCTGAAGCAAGAGGCCATTTCTTGCCGAGCCAGTAGAAGAAGTCAGCCAGCGACGTCCTTGAACTGAACGATATCAAGGTTTCTGGTTCCTGTTCTGCCTTGAGCTCAGGACACTTGGAATGAGGTTTGAAGCACTCACGTAATTAGATGGACAGGGAACCCGCTCCTTCCCGCTCACTTGTTTCAAAAGTTACTTCGTACTTCACAATAACATGATAACACGACAGTGTTATTGTGCCTTACACAAGCATCTTTTGTGACCTCAATGCTACATAACATTTGCCAGTTCGGGGTATGGACGCATCGGCCATGGTCAGGCGGACGACAACGAGAAAAGGAAGGAGACCTACCTCGACGGTAGCTTGTAATTTCAAGGTGACAAGGCTTTATTTTCTAACAGCGTAGTAAATCCCCACAGCCATAAAAAGAAGTCGAAAAAGAAGTCGAAAAAAAAAAAAAAAAA
>JUDQ01000134.1:0-39917 GCA_000812075.1 Scedosporium aurantiacum
AAAAAAAAAAAAAAAAAAAAAAAAAAAAAAAAAAAAAAAAAAAAAAAAAAAATAAGTTCGCAGGTACTTGATCTGGAATGAGCCGACAGACATAAAAGGCCAAAGGATCAAAAAGCCCTCAGACACAAAAAGGAGTTGTGTGACCCATATCGGACCGTTACAGCCCTCAGGAAAGCCCCTTCGAACCGTTGAGGCATGTCTGTGTACCAGTGTCACTACCCACTGATACTGGTCTCCCACCTGAACTGAAGTACCAAAGCAGTAAGCACAGCAAGCCTACGGCACTGCCCAAGCCGACCATTACAGCCGAAATGGGAGAACCCCTTCCTGGACAAAGAGCCAAGTTGAGATCTGGTTATGTTATTACATTGTGGCCTCAATCCAAAGGTCGAGCGCGATCATGATGGCCGCGACGATGGTGCTTACACACCCACGCAATGATGCAGTGTTCATCGGGTTTTCGTCCTGTTAGATTTGGTCGTCAGAAAGCTCTTCATTTTACATGCCCCCCGTGTGGAAACAAGCACTCTAGTGTATGGGCAAAGGACTCACCGGTAAGATCGCTCACGCTGACGGTCTCGCCGGGTCCAATGTTGCGAGACCATGCAAACCGGTGGCATGATCACACACTGGAGCAAGAATTTTCTAACCCAGGGACCTGGGAGAGAGGAGAGAGACTGAATCATGCTGGAAAGTAGCCGATACGATCTGTCTTCGAGTTGGGGAAGAAAAAAAAGAGGAAGAATCAAGCTCTGTCCTGGGACGGAGAGCAAAATATATGGAAGAAAGAAACGGGACTGGTGCTGGTGAGGAAGGAGCTTGTAGATATTGTCGTGGAGGAGAGGAAGGGACGTAGGTCGTCTGTCCTATCTTCCTTCGGTGAAGGATCTGCAGGTCACGATGTCTAGAGAAGGCGTAGCTGGCACCATCGCCAGCACACAGGAGCTGAATTCCAAGATGTACAGGAAGTTCTGGAATCGCGGACTGAAGTATATGGGGCACATGTTCTATGGGAGATCAGAAACGGTAGCGGCAAACGGCTCTAATCATTCATCGATTTGCGTCCTGGAAGGAACAACAGATACCTCCAGGGCCTCATACCCCAGGCGCCTATCATTCTTTCGGCATCTTTCCGTCGCCCCAATCATAGTCAATCGCGCGGCGGGGATCAGACACCGCCATCCTCCGAAAGGCCACAAGAGTGTGGCAAGGTTCATTGCCAATATAATTCGCACCAGAGCCAACACTGGGAGATTCCTCAACATGGGTGAGTAGATCACAAATCCAGCCAAGGCAGTTGACAACTCTTGTTCTATAACCATTGAGAGGAATCCTGATCCCTGGTGGACCTGAAGGCGGGGAGGGCCGGATGAGAAGATACCCATATTGGTCTGGGATATGGAGCACATGTGACTGACTGAATCCAATAACATCGGGAAGCGAGCTGGAGGAGCGATGGGTTGAGGTTGCCGTCGCTGTCGACTTGGTCGAGAAGGAAATTCTTAATGGCAGCGCCGATACTTTATATATCGAAAGACATCCTGGGCCAACCTTCTCAGTTTGTTGCGAGCTTTGTTGGTTGCTTACTAGTGGAAGGCGAGTTTGTCTGGGCCGTCGCTGCTCCTTCAGAAAATCTTGCCGTCAGATGTCCCTGATACCCTGAGACCCGATGAAGAAGGTACAAATGAGGAGTTGTTGCATCGAGTTGGGATGGGTCAAGGGAAGGTGCTGGGGAAAGCTGGTTATATAAGAAGAAAGACAGGTATTGCTGTGATGAAGGTTATATATGTGGCGTGGAGGCTCACTCACATGCTTGGGGAGTAGTCGAGTGATCTCACATGCTGACTTGAGGTCCTCAATTCGATTTTTGGCGGGCCCTGTGGTTTCCTGGTTTCTACAATGTAAAGAGTTCCGGGGTTTCTGCCAATGTCTTGTCGTAGCTTCCCACGTTGAATCTTTGGAGGGCGGCACACTTACGACGATGAGGGGTATAGTTGTGGGGGCGACAGAGGACAATCTTGAAGGGCGATTGCGAGGGCGAGTGAAGGTGAGATTGATGAATGTAGTTACTATTTTATCTGGGGAAAGAAGACATGAAGTAATGAGGCGTACAAATTCAGACGAGCCGAAGAAATGGCACACATAGTGGATAGCTCTTCCAAGTTCTTCAGAGCCAGCCCACCTTCCTTTCCGTGTGGGTGAAGCACGAGGCATGTAAATGTCTGGTCCAGTATGAGCACATGTTACACATCTTGACCAGGATCAAGTAGACTTGCTCAGGTAGGCACAACCAAGGCTCATGAGATCGTGCCGATGAAAAGGCGCAGGTACGAAGCAATTTAGAAGGGTATCTAAAACATGCCGTCACTGTTGATCAACGGGAACACCCCAGAAAACCCCCCTCAACTAAACATACAATCATCGTCCCCCTTTTCCCTTCGTAGCATCAGTCTCAAATGTATCGTTGAAGTAGTGTATAAAAACGGGCTCTCTTCTCATTTTCTTCCACCTTCCTGCCTCATACCCGCTCGTTCCCGGTCATGGTCCTGGCGTCCACCTATCAATAGTCGCACAATCTAACATGCTATAAACATTGTAAACCCCATGCGGCTCCCTGTACAGGAATAAGAAGAAAAAAAAAGGACCAAGAATAAAGAGCCTCATCTCGTCCTGTGCCACTGTAGCGAGTCGATGTCTGGGTTCAACACAGTCCCGAGAAAGAACGAAGAAGCCGTGAAACTCAACAAACTCGCCCAATAGCGCAGAGAACTGGAGAGGGGGGTAAAAAAAATACATAGGGGAGACGTATTCACTAAAACGCCGCACCGGGACCATCCCCCGCTAAGCTCCTCATACTATTCTCGCTCAAATCGCTCCTGAGCTCCCACACTTTAGCATCGCGCTCCAACTTATCCCACTGCCGAAGGTTCTTGTTAAGCTTATCCTGCTTGATCCTCAGCTCCTCGCGCAGCTTCTCCTCCTCTTCGCGGAGCTTCTTGTAGTGGGCCTCGACGTCGCGCGTGACGCCGGTCGTCAGGGGCGTGATGGACGGGTCTACCTTGCCGCCGTTGATGACGGGAGGCATCGTAGACCATAGACTTTGTGCGAGGGTAGGACGGGCGTTGGTGGGCCCGAGTTGCGAGGCTGGGGCCGTAGGAGGGTTGAAAGACTTGCTGGCGTTCGCGGGGGATTGGCTTGCTGAGGAAATCGAGTAGCGCGGGCCGGTTGGGATACTGCCGGGGCCGGGAGATGTCGCCGCAGGCGCTTGAGCTGCAGGCGTAGCGTGCCGAGGGGGGGCGGGCGAACCCCAGGAGCCGCGGGGACCGCGACTGTTGTACGCTGCCCTGGCGGGAGGGACGTAGCCTCGTGGTCCCGTGGGGGGTACTGACGGGCTAGAAGCACCGGATCGGGTGGGCCCCGTCGGGGGTGCAAGAGCGGCGGGTGAGGGTGCAGGTGGGGTGGGTGGAGCCATGGTCCTGGGGGCCCCAGAGGGGCCAGTAGGTGGCTGTCGAAGAGCGGCGGGCGCACGAGGAGGTGACCTCAGAGCCCGGGACCCAGATTCCTGGGTGTTCGGTTTGGGGGCCTCTCGCTGTGCCAGTGTGGGTGTAGAGATGGCTGGGTAGTGGGGAGTTTGTTCGCGAGACTGGGGTCGAGAAGGGACGATGCTGGATGCACGACGAGGAGAAGATCGTCTGGAAGCAGACTGGGAATAGATGTTGGGTGAAAAGGTGTTAGAAGCCCTCTGGGGAGAACGGACAGCTAGAGGAGGGGCTCGGTCGTCCCGTCGTCCCTGGCTACGGGAGCGCGGCCGATAAGGCCCTCCTCGAGGTCCCGTCGGAGGAGTTCTCCTAAAGGGTGACCTCTCCCGGGGTGGGCGATCCCGATTGTAGGGGGAGCGCGAGCGTCTGTTGTCACTGTGGCAGGTCAGTCAGAAATGTATGATCCATTATGCAAACGGGGTTGATCCTACCGTACGTCATCTCTGTCCCGGGTCCGATCGCGGTCCCTTTCTCGTTCGCGGTCTCGGTCCCTCGACCTCTCTCGTTCGCGTTCGCGCTCACGTTCACGATCCCGGTCACGATCTCTGTTGTCGGACCTATCCCAATCACGCTCGCGCGGTTTCTCCCTATCTCTATTGTCCCAATCCCTGTCCCGGCGCGGCGAGCGACCACGGTCGCGGCTGTCGTCTCTAGGGGCAGGTGACCGGGCGGGGCTGCGACGGTTGGGGCTTCGGCGAGGAGAGTAGCGCCTTGGGGGACTACGCGAACGATCACGACGTCTCCAATCGCGGTCGCGGGATCGGTCTCGTCGGTATCTATCGGCACTACGCGATCGACGCCGGGGTGACCTTTGAGGCACATAGCTGTCTGAGGTGGGCAACGGGCTTCGAGGGCGTGGGCTGCGAGGACGGTCTCGCGCTGGGCTTCGCGGTCTTCGAGGGGATCGGTCTCTGTTGAATGGCCTCCAGGATTCGCCCATACCATACATTTTTACCTCGCCATCTTCATACCTGAAGAGGAGGGGAGATGTTAGCTGGGATTCTTCAGTTCTTTGTTTTGGTGGCTTGGGTAGGTAGGTGGAAGAAGGGTATGTGAAGGAAAGTGAATGAGAGGGGGAAAAAAATAATAGAGCACCCCCCAAAAACAAAATGAATCAGAGAGGTCAGGTCTGGTTGACAGGTACAAGGTAGGTATGCGTGCACCTGGATGAAGGTTGACGAAAAACAAAAAGACAAGGAAGGAGTAAAGCACAAACCTTCTACTCCTGGTGTCCCGGTCTCGGTCCCTGGACCGATCTCTATCCCTATCCCTATCTCGATCTCGGTCTCTATCCCAGTCTCGGTCTCGGTCTCGATCTCTCTCCCGATCACGGTCGCGATCTCTATCCCTGTCCCTATCTCTGTCCCTCTCCCTCTCCCTCTCCCGCTCACGATCGCGCTCGCGATCTCGGTCCCGGTCTCGATCTCGATCGCGATCCATGATCAACTCGGCAAATTCTTCAGGTCGTTGCGAGATGGGGAAGCGAGATGGGAAGGAAAAAAAGTCGAAGAGAGAAGCCACAAAGCAAGAGCTCTAACTAGGAAAAACCAAAGATAAATAGCATAGAAAAAACGAATAAAATAAAGGCAAAAGGATCAAGAATTAAATTGAAGAAGGAAGAAAAAAAGTGGCAAAAATGCAAGGCTGAAAGTACAGCTACCTTCCGCGCCCGCCTACAAATGGGAGAAAAAAAAATTGCGGCAAAAACGGAATGAACCACCAACACCGAGGGGGGTATCGACACCACTAGGAATTCCTCTTGTAAGTCGCGATTTCGGACGTCGGCGGGAGCAGGAGTCGGGATGGGCTCCTGTTGCGAACTGCGAGTTAGGCAGCTTGTTGTTGCTTGGAAGGATACGCGATGGGCTGGGCTGGAGCGAAAAAGGGTGAAGTGCGGTCGACGAATTGAGACGGCTTGGCAGAATTGCGGAAGTCGGTGTTTTAATTTTCCGGCGCCGACGTTTACGCTTTTCCGAAAACAGCCTCGAGTCTTACGAGGTACTTGATACACTGTACTTTGTCTCACCTGTCACCACCCTGAATTCACCAACGTCCCAAGTCGAGATGCCTCGATGATGGAATTGAAATCTGCTCGATTGAGGCTCATGCTAATTGCTTCGTCACGACCACTGGATATAAACTAGTACTGATATAGACAAATTTAGACATTCTCCCCGTCGAACGCAAGAGACCGGACGAGCTCGTCACAAACGAAGAGAAAGACACTCATGCCTTCATTGAGCAATTGAGGAAGGTATATCAACACATCGGGGTAAGAGGGGAAGTAAATTACGAGAAAAAAAAAAGAAGCAAATGATAAGCCTCCAAGGCCCTTTCTCGATCCGCTACAATAACAACGCTCACTCCATTTTCTCATCTTCTGTGGTATCCCCATCATCCTCCTTCACCCGATCTAGAATCCACCCCTGCACTTCACCAGCATGCGAGTGCATCATCTTGCTCAGGCCCGAGGCGCTGCTGTGTATGACGTTTCCGAAACGGCGCTTCGTGACGCGCCGGCGGAGCTCGGGGTCGACCCAGCAGGCGTGATCGTTATCCACGTACACGAGCGAGTGTTCCTTGTACCAGGAGGTCAGGTCGTGATAGATGTCGGATTTGACGGCCCGCAGGTTTCCGTTGACGAAGTTGACAATCCCGGTAATTTTGCCCATAGAATCTGGAACTCCAAGAAAGTGTTAGTAAAAGAAGTGGACGTAAATCAAATACAACATAGAAAATTGGCATTCGAAAGACAAACCTCGGCATGTCAACAACGAACGGATGCCGATGTGGGCGTAGCCGACACCGATGAGGAAAATCTCCGTCTCATCCGAGTACAACTGGAGATAGTTATCCCATAGGTAGCAGATAAGCTCTTGGATCCTCGCCTCAAGAGCTTTTTCGGCTAGACTGGGAATGAAGGGCACGATATCCTATTGATGTCTGAAGTCAGAAACAAGATTCAAGCTTCCCCTGGTCCGGGGGGTCAACGTACGCTCTCATCCGGTTCAGGTCCTGCAGGTATATTAATGTCCATCACACCAAACTTGTTCTGGACAGCCCAGTCGATGAACTGGAGAACCTCGTCAACCTAAGCAGGAGACATTAGTATTTGGTTGGGCATGGCACCGCGCTCGAAGCGCTATGCAAGTAGGGCGAGAAGACCATACGACGAAAGCATTGTGAGGATCGAAGGAATTGTCAACATCAAGTTGGCCAACAAGTTGGGGTCTAATCATCCGGAACATTAGCAATCAACGAACAGGGTCAAACACGACAAAAGTAAGTGTTTTCAAAGTCAATCGGTAACTTACGGGTCGTGGATAATCACCAAAAGGCGACGCGCATTATGAATGCTGGGGGTAACTAGAACCTGGTTCTCGAATGTCTTGAAAAGAGCTTCGCGGTGAATATGTAGTGGCATCATCTTGTGCTTCCTCTGCAACCTCTGCAGCTGAGAGTCCCGTATAACGTTGTGGAGCCTGGACGCATTGAGATTCGCAACGTCGGGGGCGCTGAGAACGCCTTGCCGCATACACTCCCAGTAGGGGGCTTGGTAGGCTTGAACCTTGGCTAAGACACGGGCGGCTTCTTTGTTGATCTTGGGGATCTCCATACGCGGGGGAGGCTCGCCCATCAGCGTGCGGGCTACAGCGAGAGCAGATTGGGAAATCGCCTTAAGATTATATCCTCCCTCGAGGCAGACGGCGACCTTACCGTCGGCAAGAGACATGAGCATGTGTGTCATGTGGGCGTAGCAGGGGGGAGTGACGAAGCATCCGCCAAGCTCATCTCCCTTAGCAGCATCGAAGCCGGCGGATACAACGACAAGATCGGGGTCGAACTCCTTGGCGATGGGCATGACAATCCTTTGGAACGCCGCCATGTATTCTCCGTCTCCCATGCCTTGGTCGTGCCAGCCAATGTTGATGTTCTTTCCCAGCCCGAGGCCAGAGCCACAATTCTCCAGGCCGCCATCAGGAATGTCGGGATTTTCGGGCTCTCCTGGGTAGAACTCGCCGTTTTGGTACACGTGAATGGAAATATACAAAACGTTCGGGTCTTGATAGAATATATTTTGAACACCGTTTCCGTGATGTACATCCCAGTCAAGAATGAGCACCTTCCGGCACTTCTCGGGATACTGCCTCTGGCATACTCGAACCGCGACGGGGACGTTGTTGAAGAAACAGAACCCCATTGCATGGTCGTATTCGGCGTGATGGCCGGGCGGACGGATGACAGCAAACGCGTTTTTTAGCGTGCCCTCGACAACGTGCCTGCATGTCTCGATCGCGCCTCCGGCGGAGAGAAGGGCGGCGGCAAATGACATGCTACCGACATAGAGAGAGTCACGACCTTGATCCTTGATCTTTGTGAGTATGCGCAGTTCTTGATAGCTCTTACTTGCCAAAGACTCGACCCAGTCGTAGTGGTGAGGGTGGTGGGCTGTGCAGATTTCCTCCTTGGTCGCATTACGGGCGGCGATGCGGTACATGTATTTGTTAGGTGTGTCGCGTATGATCTTGGCTAGATCCTTGTGAGGTCCGGTGTAGACAAGACCGCCCTCCTTGAATGTATTAAAAATCTCCTCGATGCGACGGGGATCTTCAGGATGGTGATCGTGAGGACTCCAGTCGACGTTCGTGTGCAGCTTCATTCTATCATCGTAGCATACACCGGTTGGTTGTAGACCTTTTCTGTTGAGCAGAGATCCGCGGATTGTGGGGTGATAGAGGAGCTCTTCATTTGCCACACCGGAGTCAGAGGAAGACTCCTCGTCTACCCCATCCTCGTTCACGACATGGTCGGCCTGGAAGCCATTCATGGACACATCATCACTGGTCGCGCGGGACTGACCCGGCGTGGTGGTGTTGGGATTAGCGCCGTCGCTCATAGTGTCAGGCGACGGTGCAGAAACGCAAGATGCCTAGGCGCCGCGAGATGCATGTATCAAAGCGGGTTTGGTGTAAGGCAAAAAGGCCGCAAGGAAGAATGCGCTTGTGAGTGGCGCGGGAGCTAGCTCCCCAACTATCGGCGGGGGCCTGAAAGAAAGTTAGCAAGGGAATATCAGCACTGAGAAGGCGAGTGACAGAGATGATGTTTGTTTAGTCGCGGCGTTTTACGTTCCGCGGGTGATAACTCAGGTCGGACGAGATGGTATGAGTTGATAAACAGCGGATATCGTTATATATGACCCAATGCTCCAGTTTACAGCCGGTATATATGAGGGCTGCTCTCTCGCAGCGATGGGCGGAGGAAGTTACGGAATGATGGAAGGGGAGCTTACTTGTGTGATTTGGGAGGAGTAACACGCGAGGGTTCTAAACAATTGTTTTAGTGGTTGGGCGAAGCGGATGCGAGAAGGTGTAAAGATAAAAATGGGAAAAAAAATTAAAGGACAGGAGAGAGAATGGGATGGAGTAAGAAAGGGAAGGAGAGATCAATAGACGAGAAGTGTGAGCCTCTCTGATGAGGACGAGATGAGAACGAGAATAACAAGTGAGTGGCAGATTTATGAGAGAGGGAACATACAGCACAAGACACCCCAGACAAGTCACGCCTTCCCAGGAGTAAAATCAGGAGGCTATCCCCAGAATGTCTTTATGCGACTGCGGATCCGGCAATTTTGTAGAAGTCAGCCAAGGGTGGGATGCGAAAGGGGAGGATTAATACCGGGAAGAGTAGGAGATGTATGGGCGATGGAAGGTCGAGGTTCGTAATGTCCATCAATGATATTGATAGATCAATGCGGCGGCAGCACTAACCAAGGCCGGGCCAATGGCGCCTCTTCACCATTGCTCCAGTGGTCTTGGTGGCTGGAGCATCACACAAGCCACAGCTCCCAGCACCGCAGACCACCCCTTCAGAAGATATTCTCATCCGTTGATTCCGTATCAATTTTTAGACTGAATGCCTGATCATATTGATCATCCTGGTCCATAGGTAGTATGGTTCACCTCAAATCCCTTCTCGGTCCATGAGATGACCAAAGTAATCAATGGTAGACTCTACGTGGCAAACAGTGCATTCAGTAAGGCAACAAGACGAAACTGTGGCAGAGTACAAGTCTTTTATCAGTAGGGAATTGATCGCTGGACTGCTCTCATCCCGTCTATATACTCCCCCAGGCATCCCCAAAAATGCTTCAGCCATCATAGGTCTCCGCTCACAGGTGTGTCTGAGCAGGGAGGCCTAGGCTGGCCGAATAGAAACGAACATGCCCGAAGAGGACAAAAGAAAAAATTAAAATTAACATTCCGCCACCCCAAGCCCAGTGTCCTTCACAACCATATCCCACTGTCAATGTACACCCTCTGCGAGTGCCAGCCGGTTGCTCGGGCTTGACTGCGTCGGATACGACCAAGCGTCATTACCGCTTCCGTCGTCTCCGCGAGGATTGAACGTCGAGTAAGACCTGATGTACGTTGCAGGCTCGGGAAGAGATCCATCCGCACTATTATCCGACCGAAGCATTTCAATCTCGTCGTCTCGCTCGTCTTCAAAGTCGACAATGCCACCAGCCGTATCTGTTGGGATGGGCAACTTCTCGAGCCAGCTCCTTTCTTCTAATACAGCGCGAATAGAAGCTTGTAGAGACTCTTGGTCATCCACAAATCGCGGGTGTCGAAGATGAACATCCGAGATGAGCCGCTTCTTAGAATAGCTGTAAATGAACTCGAAGTACAGCAGAAGCTCTTTGGGATCAAGCTTGGCGTAGGTTCGAATGATCCGGCCAAGCCGGCTTGGATCGTTCCATCGCACTTCGGCATCAGAGACTTGGCTCGTCTGGTAGCCCTGGTATATATTAACTAAATGCCTCCGAATTCCGCAAGGAAAAAGGAACCAAAAAACAAAAATAAAAAATAAATAAAAAAGAGGGGAAAGAAAAAGATCAGACGAACCTCGGCAAGATTCTGCTCCAGCTTAGGGCAGATGTAATGCTGAACCAAGTGGAACACGGCCGCGAGCAGATCGAGCAGTTCAAGCAACTCCGCAGTCGAATACATCCTCATCTGACAGATACGGATATCATCAACAAAGGCCGATGGCTGCGCATCGCGAGGCCGTCGAAAGTCGCCGTGGAAGTAGAACGTGTACAGCCACCAGCGATACAAGGCTCGGCGGAACCTGTGCTGCTCGTGCTCATCCAGGAAGCGACAGTAGGCCGGCTGCTTGATCCAGCGCAAATGCGGGAAAATTTCCTCCCACTGTCGCACGACCAGACAGTACTGTAGAAGACGATCGAGATCTCCTTCATGAAGGACAACCGTCTGCGAAGGCGGCTGATGACTGCTGTTGCTGGGCCTCATTATCTTCTTACCGATTCGTTGGAAGCCATTCGAATCCTGTTCGGCCTTGTCGGCATGCTGAAACCCGCCTTGTGCGAGGATGGTCCTGGAATGAGCCTGGCGGCGCTGGAAGATGACGCGACGAGGTTGGTAGGTGTGCCCGCGAACCTCAAGGTCTTCTTCGGAGGCGGTGAAAATTTGGACAAGCTCATCCAATGGGCTGAAATCCCGTTGAAGGATCGGCAGAAGAATCCCGGCTCTATTGGACTTGATCATAACATTGAATGACCGGTTGGCCTGGGCAAGGCTGAAGACGCTCTCGACGTCCAGGTACTGACAAATGTCTAAACGGACCTCCGTAGGGAGATCCTCGAGTGAGGCTGTAGACATTTTGTCGAGTCCTTGATCAGATAGGTCCTTTGTCATTAACAAAAATGTGTTGAGGTGAATGATGGGCTTGCTGGGTTGGTCGATGCTCTAATGCTCTATGAACGTGGTTGTTTCTAGGAGGAGATGATACTGGAATGATAGGACAAGATGACAGCAAAGTGTGGAAGTAGCGTTTGTTGTGGTTGAACGAAGATGAAAATGAAAATATAAAGGGATAAATGAGAATGAAGCTCTTTCAAGCAAAGATGTGTTGACCAGGTATATATATCAGTGCTGGGCAACTTTGACTTGAAATGGACGAAGCTGAACGAAGTCGATGTCAGTACCAATACATGAGTGATAACAGAACTAGCAAAGATGGGCAAGACTAACCAACAGGTTGATCATAATACAGGTTGAATTAAATCAGACTCGGGAGGTCTTTGAATTCTTTCAAGCACTGCTTTCTAAATCGCGAGTGCTGGAAGCTTCGATGAAGCTATCTTGTCCGGACTGATCCTCTCAGTTAGTCGTCACATCAAGACAATTCAACTGGGGCTCACCACTTACACCGAATCCGGGAGGTGTCGATTACGACGAAATGAGCAAAACAGCTCACAAAATACAACTTTGGAGAAAAAAGTGTCCGGGGAGATGCTTTACTCCCCAATTGCGTCGAGGCCGAACAATGACCTCGACGCGTCGAGACACGTAAGTTACTTTTCTACCACCCCGACGTTGGGGCTTGAAAAGGTAGAGGCGAGAATGGCCGTCTGGGTGGTTTGGGAATGGGTTGTTTGAGTCACCGCCATTATGGCGGTTGCATGCTGTTTGATTGCCATATTCCGTGCACTCGTTTTCTTGTGCTGTTCGATGTAATTGAGTCTGTTTTGTTGTGAGATGGATGAGTGATGGAAGGGAAAGGAGGGATTTGAGATGAAGGGAAGGCAAGGAAAAGCGATATAAGAGCTGAGTGATTCATTTGGAAAGGTGAAACCAGCCAAGATCGACTGCTTACTTAATCTGAGAACGCCATTCACTGTTTTGCGATGATCTGAACTGGGAAATTAGCACGCGATCGATCAATTGGTCAATGCCTCAGGACGGCAACATCACTCCAGCCCATTGAACCTTCTTTGCATCCATACAGTACACTATGTACAGTGATCCATCGTGCGGTTAACTGCGAGGGATGGGTATATCCCACTGCCGATTCTACACTAGTATCCGTCCTGAAATTGAAGATACAGTCGTGCTAAACCTCGTAAACTCCAAGTGTCCCATGATGAAGAAAAAAAATAGAAAACAACTTCTTTGTGTTTCGGTCCTCCAAGCACTACTCTCGTCTTGTCTAAGCGAAAAGCATTTTCGTATCGAGTTCATCCTTGGGTTTCTGTTGGCCATCCGATCGTAATCCCAGATTCCGCTTCTTAGCTTGCCTCTCCACCACCTGCTCCGCCCTCGCAGAGTGCTTCACCATCCTCTGCCTCCTCAAATCCGACCTGACCTGGTTAGGCGACACGAACTCCTTGTTCTCGTAGATCAACGGCCCACCGAACGAGCCCTCTTGTATCACAATTGGCGTTAGGACGAATCGCGGGCCAATCTCCACTAGGCTAATGTCTGTGTCTTTGCTTCCGACCTTGTGCTTCTTCTGCTTCTTGTCTTCTTCGGCCTCCTCGCCCTCCTTGGGAGCTTCTGTCGCATCCACTTCATTGATCTGGTAGTTCCTGACCCAAATCTTGCCGTCGAGATATGTGAAGCCGAGCACATGGTCTATGAAGGGCTTGGATTTCCGCGCGCCCTGCGGGACGCCGAAGGTGTGGAGGAAGAGTTCGCGAATGACTTGGAGGTAAGGATCTTGGTCAAAGGAGGCGTCGAAAGAGAGGATAGGCCGCGACCCTTTGAGGCAGTTTCCAGTGAAGTGGAGTTCTTCCATGGTGTGGACTATCGGAACAGAACGGACGTTAGACTTTTGTTCGGACACTGATCTTTTTTCCGTGTCTTTTCTTTTCTTTTCGTTACATATTCAGAGCGGCTCAAGGATGCAAACTCACGGTTTTGAACGTGGAATTTGACGGTAGGACCATTAGGCACCTTGCTCATCCACATGTACAGATCCTGCGCCTTTCGCGCCTCGAAGAAGAGAACATTGTTGCAATTGTAGAGCTCAGCAAGCTCGTTGAGTTGGTACAGCTTTGACTTGGAATCAAACTTGGAGTCTTTGCGACCATGGGGAAGCATAGATGCAAGATCGTTCAATAGATGTCGGTGTCTAAGCGATTCAGAATAAAATTCGGTTAGCATGGCGAACAGTCCGTCGACGGGGATTCGGTCGAAAGTGCCAAGTCGATAGACCCTACCTGTATGTGACACCTCTCGAAGAGAGAATCAATACCCTCTGCTTATTTTTCCTAACTCCATTCTGGCCATCTGCCTTCTCCCCATTCGTTTTCGATATAGATTTGTATACAGCAGCCATTTTCGGTCAAGTTCGTGGTCCGAGAAAGAGTGGCCGTCGTGTTACAAAAGACTGGTGTTTGGTCTCTTTGGAGAGGCGGAAAGGCTGGCTCCAAAATTTTTATTTTTTTCGTCCCTCCATTGATAAGCTTTCCTTATCGGCGACCGTGCGACGATCTGCGTACCGTACCTGTACCTCGCAACTGGTCCAAGTGTCTTGGAGCACCCCGCCTTTTTAGGGGACCTCGTGCTCTGATGGGATTTGATCAAATGTGCTGTTTCGCTATTTCTTCCTCCCAACCCTTCCAAGACTCGACGTAAGAGAGAGGATTTCCCAAAATAGTCTTCCTTCCCACGATTGCGATCTATCCGGATGATCATCATCGCCGGAAAGAGTACTTGAGACATTACAAACAGAGCAGCCTGACGTTGTGAAACGTGGGGTTCCCCTCCTCCCAAAGGTTGCGATCAAGGGCGTGGCTCTTTTTGGTAGACATTTCTATGTTTGCGACATGTAGTCTCAGTTGAATGTTGTTTACGTTGGAAGGAATGCCAGCAATGTTGTGCTGTATTGGCCGGAAGGCACCGACTACAAGGACTGTGCAAGAATTCGAAGATGCGCCGAAAGACGACGGCAAGGGTGTCTAAATAAAGAGTTATCATTGAGCAGCCTCCTAGTCCGCAGAAGCGTAGATGGAATGATGTCCAAAGGTTTAGAGGTTTCCTGCCAGGGCCGCGTACTGTGGTAACTGGTGCGGTGCTAAGACAATGGCACGCCTGGTCGGTCATAAAGCAGGCAGACGCATCACCATTGCTGGGCGGCAGCGGTCGAGTAAAAATCCTACATAATGGCATGGATGGGGCTATCAGTGCTCCGTCCTGGCGCTGGCCTGGCAAAAGGAACTCCATTCGCGCGCGCGAGCAAGTATGTCAGGTGCACAAGGAGGGACGGAGGGACGTCAAGGTGATAAGAGAAATTAAGAACAGCTGCAAGACTCCAGTCACAATAAAAAAAAAAAAAAGCCCCTAAATGATGTCCGTTGTGCGTAATCCCCCTTCCAATCTCACGCCTCGTTACATGTCCAGACGTATAAAGATGCCCATGCATCAGAAACAGCCTACCCGTAGCCCGACAAACCCAGCAAAGGAATTGACTTTAGCAGCATTTTCCGCCCTTCGCAGCGCCGTCCTCCGCCGGCTTGCTCAGAGAAATGTTGGTGCCGGTTCCGATGGTGGCCTGGGCGCCGTCGCCGCTATCGAGGGACTTGCTCGATACGATTCGGTAGATTTCTGGGGAGGGGGTAGAATCGCTGTTAGCATTACAGTGTCGCATGTCCAGGAGAGACGAGGGATGGTGGGGTAAGGCATGAATGGTGGGCAAGAAGGCGGGGGTAGGTGTGCAGATGGGCGCATACCAGTGAGAATATTTTGGAATGCAAGCTCGACGTTGCTAGCATCAAGGGCCGAAGTCTCGATAAAGGAGAGGTGGTTTTCGCCTAGTAACAAAGAGTTCAGTATTCTGGGTACGTCTGTCCCGGAGAGGCTGTGGAGATGGGGACACACTGGCAAAGGCCTTGGCCTCGTCCGTAGGCACAGCTCGCAGGTGCCTCAAATCGCTCTTGTTTCCGACCAGCATGATGACAATGTTGGAGTCGGCATGACCCCTTAGTTCCTTCAGCCACCGGTTGACGTTCTCGTAGGTCTGGTGCTTGCTGATATCGTAGACGAGAAGCGCGCCGACGGCACCGCGGTAGTAAGCCGAAGTGATGGCCCTGTATCGCTCCTGTCCGGCAGTATCCCAAATCTGGGCTTTGATGGTCTTGGAATCCACCTGGATAGACCGCGTAGCAAATTCTACACCAATAGTGGACTTGGAATCCAGGTTGAACTCGTTGCGGGTGAAACGACTCAACAGGTTCGATTTTCCGACACCAGAGTCGCCGATCAACACGACTGTTGTTGTACGCAATGTCAGTATGTAGTTGCTCTCGCATTCATCTCGGCATACAAAGTTGTAGGGAGGAGGAGTCGGCGGGAGGGCAAGTCGCGAGGGCAGGCACCTTTGAAGAGGAACTATGAGATTGGGGGGGTGGTGGTTAGCGTCCAGAATCCACAGGGGCGGATGCGGTGAGCTGTGCTACGAGGGGAAACGCAGGGGGCTCACATCATATTCGTCGTTGGCCATGATGGGCGATTTGGGAGCTGGATGGCAACTAGTCTGGAGAAGATGAGGCTGGCTACGAAGTGCAGGCGCAGGTTTGAGTGGTATTCAGGAGTGAGTTGGATAGTCGAAGTGGAGGGCGCGGCTCTGTTCAGATGGCTCCAACTCTGAAATCGAGGAGACATGAAATCAATCAAATGGACAGTACAGTTCAAGTCTTTGCCCCTACCAAGTACGAAGTAGTCACTAGCGGAATGGTCAGGCACACACACACACAATTGATGTACTTCGTAATACAACCAAGACACAACAACATTAATACACAGTAGCCTGGACTGGGTCAAGGTACTTCGTACCTCTGGAGTGTTCCCTGGCTTTGTTAGCTTTTGTGTGGAATGAATGGTGAACTTGGAGGATGGACAAGACCTCAGTCGAGAGACACAATGTACATATACCTAACCCCTTTTGTACCTAGTACCAGCACACCAGCAGCTGGTCAATCTTGAATTGATGCTCCCCAGTGTTGAAGGCCGGCGCCAATTGATTGATTGATCCTTGTCTGTCCATCAGCCCCCAAACCAGCATTGCCTGTCGCCTGTGGAGGACACCTTACAGTTCAACGTCCTGCCTTGATCCTCTGGGCACTGGAGCTGGAGGGATCGAGAAATAATTTGGCAGCCTTCCACAGCTAGACCAGGCAGCAGAATTAGAACATTTGATGTTGAAACTATTCAGGGGATCACATGCACCAGGCCGCGGTTTGAAACAAACTGTTGGAGAATCGAACCTGTTCGTTATCAATGCCATCAGTTTGGAAGAATCTACTATTTTCCCGTTTTGTTTATATTTTCTAAGACTTCATCGACCTTAGGAACTTGATAATTTCTGACAGTATCGCGTGAGGCCATTTTCGACCATTTCATAGAAATTGCGACTAATTTACACAGCTGATTTCCGCCATTTGATGCAGCCTTGATGGAGTGCAATACTTCATCGTGCCCCCCCAATATTGCGATAATTGACGGACTTGCAACCAATATAATACCAGAAATCTAGCCTAGACGCCCCGATACATTTACGACCAATGTAATAATATCTCGGCTCAGAGAACTCTACACTCGATTGGGAAACAAGACCAGGGAAATCCCATTGAATCTTATCGTGTCGCCATCGAGATCTCACCGCTGAGCTCTGATTTGGCTGCTGAATCAGCATTCTCCAACACACTTGGACTGAATCCTCATTGTTCCATGGACAAGGAAGGAACACTGAAGTTGCGACAGCACAAATCAACTGCCAGTCTTTTACCCAACATCCAACCCACCTTCTGCTCTGTTCTCTCTCTGCCTCTGGTTCAACTTACAATACAAATCTCTCTTCTTCATCTATCTCTGATGTGAGGCCTTGGCACCTGATGTTTTCATTTTGATTCTGTTGGTTCACACTGGTCCAAGTTGCTCTTTTGCTTGCTCCTTGACATGCTCCTCAGATATTGCACACTCTCGGTCTATAGCTGTGAGCACTCACTCCCACATCCTCCTCTGCTTTGTCTTGTCTGTCTTGCGTCCAGCAAGCCTTAAACTGCCCAGGGCATCTCAAGGAATTTTCTTTTCTACTTACGGGTGGAGGAAGCCACAAGACCTTTGTAGGGCTTGTTTATCATTGATGTCTTCGAAGTCTGCTGCTACAAAAGACGAAGTTTCTTCCATTTGGTCCTTTCCATCTCTCGGGTTTATGTAGTCTCAACTCTTATCCGTTCTCGTTTCAAAGCACCAAGTCTTTTCAATCCTCTTTACCAGTCTCAGTTTCTCATTCCGCTATTCACCTACCCCTAATCCCTGCGAATCGAGCCCAGTAATTACACCCTGGTTCCTCTCGGGAAGGCTGCCAGTACTGCCCTTCTACCCAGGCACTGGTTCGCCTTCCGTCTTTCCAATATGGCACCATCGCATGGCTCAAAGGGCTCAGGCCAGGAGCTCGCGGCATTCTTGGAGGAAGACCTTAGTTTCTCTTCCGATACAACTATCGAGGAGCAAAATGATGAAGATATGCTCTGGACTGTTGAGGATGTCCTCGCAGAGATGCCTCTGGAGGAAAACGGAGAGCCCCACTATTTGATTCTGTGGACCGGTTTTCCCCTCCATGAGGCAAGTTGGGAGCCGAAAGAGCATCTTGAGCCGGCCACCCTGGAGGCGTGGGCTGAGAATAAGGCAGTTGTGGAGAAAGGGGAGAAGGAGCCCTTTGATGTTGAATCATGGTTTAATTCCAAGATCCAATACCTCAAAGGCAGGATCGGCCGGGCCGAAATACGGAACGCCAGACGTATTGCTCGGGGTCGACCTCTGACGTCAACGCTTCAGGAGCTGCGCCGGCAGCTTAAGGAGGTAGCTGCCCAGGGAGACATCGATGTCTCTGACCTTGACACGCATGGACTTCTGGGCGATAGTGACGACAGTTATAGCGACGGTGACATAGATGAGAGAATTCTGTCTCGACCTCGTCCTGTTGCTGAGAAGGATCCGGAGAAGGTATCTTCGGCCCCCAAAGGTCGCGTCAAGTCCGATAATCCTAACAAATCGGGTGTGTCTCCCGGAATTGGCCAGAATGAGAATGCTTCAGGAACTAGTGAATCTAGTTCAAAAAGATCGGCCCAGGTTACGAAGCGTGCCAGTCTGGATGTCCAGCGTAAAGCAACGCACTCTCAACCGCCTACCACCACATCTTTAATCGTGGGGTCATCGAAGGGAACTCAGGAAGCTCTCCTTCGTCAGAGCACGAAGAAAGAAAGTGGATCCTCCGCCACGACTTCGCGGGCAAATGCAGCAGCGCCTACTCGAGTTGGAAGTCTGTTGCCAGGCAAGACATCCAGGACAATTGCCGGGGCTTCCAAGTCTACGAGCCGCAACTCTGCGGCGCCAAGACGATCCGCTTCCTCCACTCAAGGATCACCGAGACTCGCCGCCAGAAGAACCACAGTTGCTAAGGGCTCACTGGGCGCTGGGGCGAACATCTTCCTAACAGGAATTGTTCGGAAGCAAAGACAGCGTCTTAAGGATGCGCTAGTCGACCCGACAAAAGAGAAAAAACTATTCACAAAGATGCGTATCCAGAATATTGCATTCAAAAGGACTCGCGACGCGGACCGTGCTCCCGATAGTTTGCCTACTGGCCTGTTTCGCATCACTGATACACCTCAGCACTCTAAGCCTACCCAGGAGTCGGAGACAGATAATGAGCCTAGAGAGTCCAGAGGGGGAGGTGCGCGGAAATCGACACGCGAATCGATGGAGGGTGTGGACGATGGCCCAGAACCAAGAAAGAAACAAAAGAAGAAATCGGTTCGGTTCGCCGAAGTCGAATCCGTTGCTCATGACCCTAGCGAACCTATAATGGATGCCCCTTATACGGCAGAGCCTGCGGGTATGGATGCCGAAGAGTCTCTCTTTGTTCCCGGGAACAGTCCTCCTCCCACACCTGCGTACCAGACAACTCAGGTCACAAAACTGATTTCTATTGGCGGGAGTAGCTCGGGCGAGCTCGAGGTACTGTTTGATGGCATTCCTGACATCCCTACCGCGGACTGGTATGTTCACCTCACAGGTGGAGGTCCGATTCACTTCACCCATTTTCTCACGCCACAAGATCTTGCGACTCAGATGCCAGACTTGATTGGGACAAATCTGGCTTCCGGTTGTGTTACGACTGTGAAACCCTCCAATGCACTCAAGGCCCTATCAAAGCGACTGGAGACTGGCTCGCGTGGTGTGGTGTGTGAGTATGAGAAGTACATCATCGTCCTCTACCCAAATGGATGTGACGTGTGGAAGGATCATGTATTGAATGCCTCCTCCGCTACCACACCTGGGTGCCTAATGCGTCACTTGATGTACACCAAGCGGGTGGAAGGAGAACAGGTGCTTTCTCTGTCCTTGAGCCTCTCCGAAACTTCGGTGGAGAATGATGATTCCGTCAGCGCGCATACAATTTTCGAGCATCTGCTTGACACTGAATACTCTGCACTGTTGCCAACAGCGATGAATAATACAGAGCCCGAAAAGGCTGAGGAGAAAACCGATGGGAAGGAGACGGAAAACTCTGCGAAACCGAATTCGGATCAAGCAAATGTTGAGAAAGCGCAGCATGCCTTCTTTCTGGTCGCGTTGCCAACGGAAGAGAATATCCTTCGAGAGCTGTCAATATGTTTGAAGCTCCGAGACCCTGATAGTAGAATCTACCTATCCTCAGTTCGCGGGGCGTGGAAAGCGATGTGCCGGAGCACTATAGCCGGCACCGTAATTTTCCATGAGCCTAGCATGTACATAGTACGTCGCATGCCAGGAATCTGGGATATGCTACGTCGGGGAGATCATTATTTCACTTTCTGGTCCTTTTCTGGGGCCACACTACTTCGCCCAGGACTTAACCTTCCTGACAGCATCGAGTCCGGTATAGCGGCCATAGATGCCGACGCCACGCTGCGTCGTATCTTCCCTGGTGGCAGGGCAATCCTAGTGACATCGAGTTTCCTACTAACCCAACCACGCCGAGCATATGAACTTCTAAAATGGTACATAACCAAAGTTCTCGACCGCCAGTCTCGTTTCACTAAACTCGTCCTTGCGAGCGATGTCGAGCAATATGTTCGTGATATCGCAGGCCAAAGGTGGCTTCAAAGTGCAGGGACCATGGACGCGGCAACAACCTTCGAGGATAAACTGGAAAAGAGTTGCTCCGTATGGCTCAAGGTCTTGATGAAACTCCAACATCTTATTTCCGAGACGACAGATGAGGCTGGTCTGAAGGACGAATGTCTCTCTCCGGTTATTTTTGCGCCGGAATCCATTGTCTCGAACGACGAGCAGAGCCTCGTGGACTGGTTTGCGTGGTGGTCGGTCACCGTCGCTGAAGAATATCGCCGATTTGTGGTCATTGGCACCAACGAGGAAGACTTCCAAGACGAAGCGGGGTGCATGATGACGGCTCGCTTCCCGAACTACAGACTGGACTTGGTTCTCGACTCGAGCTGGCCTGATGGCTCGGTAATGGAATCTAACGCAGACACGACGGCGAGGGTGTTGCAAAAATCTTTTCCTTTCCCAAGCCGGTTATTGAAAACCGATTCAAGTCAATCCATTACGGATTATATCGAGGAGCTGATTAGGCATAAGCCCTCGTTGATCATGTACAAGTTCCCTGTAGCCTTGTACGAGTCGTGCTTGAACTATTCCGGGTCACGCGATGCAAAACATTATACCTTCGGCGCGTGGTTTGACTACCTACGACCATTCGACCCGTCTGCCAAAAAATGCGTATATGGCGGGTTGTTTTACACCTCTGCGAAGGGATGGGACACCGTCAAATCGGGGCAACGTCCCGCCGAGGCGCTCCCGCAGCATCCGTGGCTTGCTTTTTACCGACCTAGTAGCCCGCATAAGTTTGTCTCTGGAGAGAAGACGGATAGGATTGATGAGGTTGACCTTATCATCTGGGATTTCTTCGCCATAGTCAGATTCCCGCTTGGAGAACAGCCGACGGAGAGCGGCCTCTCCGATGCCCAAAAGGATCTTGTCCGGTTCGTCAGGCAAGAGACGTCGAAGAAGAATATGGGCTCGAGACTCGGAGCCGTCTGGTTGCGAGGGTTTCCACTTGACCCGCTGGTTGATGCTGATCTCCATCCCATGGACGCGACGTTAGAGTTTCTTGGTAGCGTGTTAACCAACTTAAGGAAAGAGGTTCCTGCTACTTCGCAACAACTGGAGCGAGCTAGCTATAGACGGGTAATACTGGACGCGGAATCTCCCGTATCGCCGGCCTCAACCGAGGAAGCATCGCCCCTCGCAGGGCCACCGGCGATCATATTCCCTCCGCCACTGGGAGACCGAACTGACGACCCATCTCCATATAACAACAACATTCTCTACAGAGCTGCCTCCGAGGCTAGGAAGCGCTGTTTCTCTCAGGATGACAGCACGTTCCCCTTCAAATTTGAACCTACAATGCGGTGGTATAAAGATCAGTGCAAAGAAGGGCGCGGATACGCCCACATCCTCGTAGCTCCTTGGCAAGAAGTATTTGATATACTTGGCATCCAGTCACAGAATGGCGAGTCTCAAGAGCCATAGAGGGCAAAGCCGTCATCCTCATTCAGACAGCCGCGATGGCCAGCTATTGATCAGGGCGTCAGTACGTCTGGCGCACTTGTTCTCCGTCCCGAAATCGGGGGCCCGTCCTCGTATTGGCACGATCGCTTGAATTGCCCTAAAGTCGATGCTCCTCAGGGTTTCCCTGCTGGTGTAAGTGGTGGGGGAACCAGTTCTCAACGCCGAAGGGGAAGCGGCCAGCACACCGGGGAAGCGATTACGCAGACGGTCGGACAGAAACGCCAGGTGAGCAACGGCGGGGCCGGCTACCCACAGAAGAAGAAAAGACCGAACCCAAAGATATCTGAAGAGAAACCACAGAAAGGCAAGCTGGCGAACGGCAGTCCCCGAAACCATGAAAAGCTGAAGGCTAAATTGCCTCTGCGTCCTGCTTCACCTTGTTTGGCACAAGTACCCCTGCTGGACTCGTATCGGCCCCGCCATATTAACGAACAGGCAAAGGACCCGCTCGGGGGCCTGAAGGGCAAACGCGGAGAAGTATGTAAAGAGGCCACCAAAAGTGAGACGGGGTTATTTGACGCCTTGTATTCAAGCAAGGATCCTTAGCAAGGAGATTCCAGACGTTGCGATATGAGGAGGTTTTAGGTATGTGTCGGGCCACGAAACGATATTCTTTGGAGTGTTGGCTAACAACAACAACTAAGTGCCACGGATGAAGAATTCTGTATGATTAAGTGCCTGAGATGGGGCACTACACGAGGCACCCATTGAGGCTGCGTGAATTATTATATTAGGCGTGAAAGCCCAACAATTCCAGAAATCGAAGTTGAGGGGTATAGGAGTCATGTCCAAATAACCCTATAGGCGATAGTCGGTCTGAGTGGAAGTATCCTACTGCATGTTTTCGGGAGGTTTACTGTGTCAAGGTCGTCATGATATCCTAGAACTAGGTGATGGCTTTCTTCGCCAAGCCTAAAGAATATATGTACCTTTATATTATCTTGCATGCCATTTCCTATTTCCTATCAAGTGAATGTGTCAAGAGACTAATAATACATGATGTTCCTCGGTCTCTGCGAGGAGCTGGTGTGTGGGGAGACTATACATCGATCGGGATCGCATGCCCATGACGGCCGGTTCCAGTTCGTGACCGCAGTGCAGCGACCGACCATCATCATTTTACTTTGTCGAGACAGGGAAATTCCTCGTGCTCAAAAACACGCCCTTCAGCCGCCGTATATTATCCTTTGCCTTCTTTATCTCATCATCGGGCTCAGGCTGACTCCAACCTAGATGAGCATAAGACCTCGAGACAGAAGTTTGGCGCAGCTCATCCCTAAAGGTATCCACAACGGCCAAGATATCCTGCATATCGTCGACCTGCGAATCGATGCCCTCCTTCAAATACCCCAGGTTCCTGGCCAGGTTGGCGAGCTTCCTCGCCTGCGTCTGGGCAGCGGGTTCCTTGACGAGGGCCGAGGCCGGCGGGGGGATCTCGGGCGAGGAGCGGCCCGAGGTCTGGGTGCCGACGTCGCGGTGGAAGAGCTCCGAGGGATCCTCGCATTCGCTGGAGGAGTCGGCACCATCGTTATGGGCCGGGCTGGTAGGGGAAATGGAGGGCGGGATCTCAGAGACGGTGTTTTCGAGCTTGGCGATGAGGGTGGAGAGGTTCTTGGAGGTCTCGGAGTGCAGGTCGAGGCGGGCGGCGGTGAGCTGGGAGAGCATGGGTTCGACGAGGTATTTCTTGGTGCCGTAGAGGAGGGTGGCGAGACTTGTTAGGGCGTAGGTGGAGGAGAGGACGAGGGAGGGCGTGAGGAGGGGTTCGGGGCCGGTTGGCTTGGCGAGGAATTCGGGGTAAGTTATTATAGGGGCGTGGGTTGCGGGTTCGGCGTCGTGGTGGAGGGGTTCGGATTCGGGTTCGGGTTCTGGGGTGGATGGGGGCTCTGAGGTTGGGGAGGATGTCTGTTTGACGGTGTTAGTGTTGCTATTTGGAAAGGGAGAGATATGCGATATGCGATTGGGTTTATACCTCTGGAGCTGGGCTAGGGCCGAGGAGGGACTCTATCTCTTCATCGGAGAGTTCCTTTGATTTTAGGAATTCGATCTGCTTCTCCCTCGGCGAGCTCTTGACCGTTTCATCCTCTAGGAAGCGGCGCGCAATCTCGAGCCGATCTTCCTGGGCGGGAGAGGGTTCCTCCGTTGCGACGACTTCCGCGACGGGTTCGGCGACGGGCTGCTCGTCGGGTTTCTTGTCTTCCGGGCCCGACATTGTTCGTTTGTAATTTTCCAATACCAGTCTTGAGAAATATTGTCTTTTTTTTTCCGGGGGACGAACTGGTGGTATTCGAGGAGGGTGGATGGCAAGGCCGGGAAGGATTTCGGCGCGGGAAGGGGTTCGTTAGAGTTGGAGGAAGGTGCGCGGTTGGTCTGCATGTGCCTCGGCTTGGTTCAGAACTTCAGCCCAGACGTTTTGGTACAAAAAGCAGAGTCCAAGTCCCATATCCAAATCGGGACATTGGTTCGGGGTTCAGCAGTGATTAGTCATCACGAATCCATTCACCTGAAAATACAACGCACTGAAAATCAGAAAGAGCTCGAGTCAAGTGCATCATCTCTAATTGAATTACGAAGTAAACTCAAATACGAAGTACAGTACTAAGGTAAAGTCATCTAAGAAAGAACAAGCGGGTTCAATTGTTCTCGTGAACATGAGATGGCAAGAAGTAGTTTCAAGAAGATAGCCCGCTAGGAGTTCTGAAGAGGTTATTGCAATGAGCGGTAACTACGAAGTACGCTGTCAACACTCGGTTTAGGAAAGTAAATGTTCTTATCATGTAAATTTCCCTCCCCTTTATACCCTGCCACGTCGTAAAGCGGTAGCGTAGGTTATCAGCCAGTCAGTCGAGCCCTGCAAAGTCATTTTGCTGGACGGCCTATATTTCGTAGGCAGTGTATCACATCGCGTTATCGCGCAGAGTCGCAGTCTGCTGCCTTCACGCGTTGCATCACACGCCCGCGGCCCGCAACCCGCGTCGTATAAGTTGTTGAAGTCGCGATCCACGTTCTAAAAAAGTATACTTGCTCTATTATGCCCTCTAATGCCGCTAATGCTCTGATGCGTCTAATGCTCTAATGCTCTAATGCTCTAATACCTCTCTAATGCGTCTCATGTGTCTCATACATATCATGCTCTCATGCTCCTATGCTCCAATGCTCCAATGCTCCAATGCCTCTGATGCCTCTGATGCCTCTAATGCCTCCAATGCGTCTCCCCCAAACGCCGTCTAGATGCTAATGCCGTAAACAAGAACGAATGCCTCATAAATCATGAGCCATAAAGCTAAACATGATTGATAATGAATACTCGTAAGAATACTCTCATAAGGATACTCATAAGTATACTCCCATAAGGATACTCGTTAAGTATGCTCTGCGCAACTTCGCTCCTTTCTCGAGCCTGGACGGCAGCATAAAGTAGTCGGCAAGACAGGATATCAGCTATCGATAAGGTCCCTCTCACTGCCTGGTGAGGCATTGCTCACACGCCCGATATCCGTCTAGCTCAGGTTTCGAGAAGCATACGCAGCGTGTTCGCGACTCATCAGCTGCACAGATGGCCGAGCCAGTCGAGCAGCGCGGCACCGCCTAGACGTTCCGAAACTGGAAAAAGATTCTGGTGTGAGAGCAATGGCACATGCAGGGTCCCAGCATGCCAACTGCAAACTTCCGTGGCTGAAACTAGCCGACAAACGCGTGTGAAAAGCCCAGATTCCATTTTTTAGACTTCATGAGTTGACCGGGTTGATGAAGTCTAGGCGCGGCTTGGATAGGTACGCTGTCGAACGCGTTGGCTGTTCGGAAGTAGTTGTCACCAGCTTCTTCGTACCTTTAAAAAGGCCGATCTGCCTGTCTTGCTGTCGACACCTTTGAGCTAGCCAGCCCCGTTGCAACCACGTATGTGCATGATCCTGCAGGACCAGGATGCGGCATGCACTGCTCGTCGGCTCCCCATCCACGGTGATGAATCCAATGAATTCTCTACTGGATCTGATACGACGGTTAGTATGGGAATGATCAATGCTTAGAGTCATAGACCTGGTATTAGCTCACTTCTCACAGCTGGAAAAGGACTTCCCCCACCCACCAACCATTACGAGCTTTGCGCCTCGCTGTGTGGCTATGTCAGAGATTTCATTGGCCTGGTTGGTGACTGTGTCTTTAGGTCCGAGCGAGCGAGTGGTGAGGAGAGAAGGAGGGGGAGTGGCGATGGAGAAAAGAGAAGGGGGGAACTCGAACCCCGGGTTGGTAATTAAGGCATGGTTTATATAGACGAGATCTCAGGGATTGGAGCCGAGAATATGGTGTTTTACACGGGTTGAGGAAGTTTAGGGTGTGCGCCGGAGTGGAAAGGGCGGAAAGAGTGGTATTAGTGATTTCAGGTTAAGTTGCTAGATCGTGGAAATTGAGATTCTAAAGAAGTAGTTTTGAGTCCGAGGCGAGATACCACATTCCATGTGGGATTTTCAAGGAGCCCACATGTCTTTTAGCCGTTCTCGACGTGAAGCTTGGCTTGTGAAGGAGCATGGGATAATTGCTATCATCTGGCATGTTCGTCACCTTTGAGTTCAGCTGTTCAGTTGGCTGTTGGCTGTGGAAACATGGTTTCTCCAAATTGCAAATTGATGCAGCGATTCAATTTAGCGCGTATAGATATATTTATCGGGGTGCACCCTTGTAATGAGGGATAACCAGGTTATCAGCCACACTCCAGAGACCAAAACGCCACATTTTGGTCTGATCTTGCCACTTGAGGCTGAGCATTTCCACTTCCATATGGAAGCTACATGTTACTTTGTTACTTCGTACTTTGTCTGGTCTCACGCCTCTGGTGAGAATCCAATCCAGCGACTCCGGCATCTCAAGCTCTCACATCCAACAGAAACAGTCGAAGATATCGCCAATTGTAGTCTTGGCCTTGCAGGAGGAACCTCTTGTTGTACGAAAGAATTCGCTGCCAGACACTTTACAGATCCTTTTATCCTTATTATACGCCGCCGCCCGGTAAGTTTGCATTTTAATAGAATCCGACCTACCTCATTCCTCATGCCTCATTCCTCGTCTTTTTGTTTTATGCCCATTGTTGTCGACGCCAAGGACTTAAGATCTTTTTTTTTTCTTTATTTTATTTTCCGATCTTTAGTTTCATTATCCCCCCTTGTCGCGTCATCCCCCTCTCCTATAAAACTCAAGTGGTCTCTGGCTCTCCACAGTTGGTCGGGATTGGGGCCAAGGAGCCAGGTTTCGCCAGTGGCGGTAATGTAAAATCACCAGTCGAAATGCGTGTGTGTACGACGCAAGCGTTCTTTTATCACTAGCTAGACCGGGGGGGTTCAGTGTCGCTTTCCTGGCATTGATGGAGATAAAAAGTGAGCCCAGGCCTCAAGTTGTTGATGCAACTTTGAGCTTAGCCTCTAATTGCTCCTTTCCTGCTACTGTCATCCCAATGATCCCATTTGCCTTCTTCCGCATCTTGTCACTCGCATCCTTCAATCCCTCCTCCTTCCATCTTCAGCCTGGCGCGTAAGCGTAGCCGAGAATCCGGATTCAACCGCAAAAGGAAAGCCTGGACCAGCACCGGCAGCGGCAACCCGCTGGCATTTAAAACAAACGAAAGACGAGTGTGTCCTTGTGCTGGTGGTTGAAGGAGCAAGCCCAAGGGAGATCAACGACCAAACAATCTTAAGATTGGCCCACCTGTGCGACAACGAGAACGCAGGCCGGATCCTGCCAGAGCAAAATAGGCGAGACGGATCCAAATCGCGACCGTGGCAAACCCGCGGGCAGACGTTGTACTGGTGCCATCCGGTCTGGTTCAACCGTCCAAGCTTGTTTGTTGCCTTATCTCACAAGCCAAATTTGCCCAATCTTCATCGCTCCTGCATTTTGCCCGCTTTCTTGGTTCTTCTTCATTGCGCCTGCAGGTGAAGACGTGGAGTGGCAACCTCGCGGCAGCTGCGACCGACTCTCATGGTATCTCCAGTGACGATTCCTGCGAGTCTCTATGGTCCCTGGTCCTGTGCGCCATAAGCTCGTGCCTAGGCCAATCACACTTGATCCATTCCCAACTCACCTTTACATCCCACGCACTTCTCGCCATCACCTATTTGTTTATCCCTTTGTCTCCTCAGGCTCCTCTCTCCTAAACTTCATCCCATCCTCCTCCTGCCCAGCCGCTAGTGTGGCGAACCAGCCTTAAACCACCCAACGAGCCTAACCCCATACCAAATATCTTATATCAACTCCCCCGCCACACACACCTAGACCAGAGTCACATCTATACCCACCTCTACCCTTGACATACTCATCCACCTATACCCCATCCAAACACCCAACATGTCCAGCCGACCCCGCCGGTCCGCAGCCCTCCGGGCAAACGAAGCAATCACTGACATGGCAGAAGCTAACGACCGCCCCATGTCCTCCCGAGACCGCCGCTCCGGCCGGGCCTCTGGCGCCACCGTCTCCCGGGAGCCGCCGTCCTCGCCCGACCACCTGAACCTCAACATCAAGGTATCATCCAACAAACTCCGCCAGGCTACCGTGGGACGCGATGGCGTCAGGACGGAGCAGCAGATCTCCGTGAACAGTCGGGACAACTTTGTCGGCGGCGAAATCATCTCGGGCAAGAGGAATCGCGGCGGGCGGAAGAATTACGTCGTTGACAGTGATAGCGACGAGGAGGAGGAAGAGGACGCCGAGGCGGAAGATGATGAGGAGGAGTCCCTTGGGCATGATGATGAGGAAGATGAAGATGAGGATATGGATGGCTCGGGTGAGGAGGATGCAGAGGGCGAGGTTGACGAGATGGACGTCGACGCCGATGGTGAACCCGATGACTTGGGCGATGAGGATGGCGAGGGTGACATCGATATGGATGTCGCGCCGGCATCGAGCATCACCGTTGGGAGGTCGACGAAACCTACCGCACCCAAACCTAAGCCCGCTCCGGCTCAAAAACCAACCGCAAACGCCTACGACGACGACGATGATGACGACCTCAGCGATCCTGGCCCGAGTGATATCGAGGAGACCATTACGTACGGCGAGACGATGCTCGGCGATGACGATGCTGAGGGAGAGGAAGAAGAGATCGAAGTCGCCGCCGAAGGAGAGGAGGCCGAGGAACCCGACGCCGAGGGCGAGGAGGAAGAAGAAGAGCTCGACAGCGACGAGGAGGGTGCGAGCAGGGCCGAAACTCCGGACTTGTCTAAGATGACGAGGCGGCAGAGGGCGAGGTTCGAGGATACGCCCCAGGAGTACATGAAGCTTTCGGACGGTAAGCTCCTACGATTTTTTCTTCTCACATTCCTTCTTTTTGTTTTTCCCCTCCTCTCCGTCTTTTTCTCCTCTCATATGCCAGTATTGCTAAACTTGCTACAAACAGAGGTCCAAGTTAAGAAACACTTTACCGCCGAGGAGCTATCCATGCGCCGCGCCGAAATGGCTCGTCGTCGCCGAAACCTCAGCGAAAAGCGCAACGAAGAAGTCAAGGTACAATTCTAACCCCCCCCCCGGCGGCGGCCGTCCTTCTTATCTTTCCGGGAGATCTTAAGCGTACCAAATACTCATAATCCTCCTCCTACACTCTACAGATGGAAACGATCAACAAACTCCTCAAAAAACAAGCCCCCAAAACAAAAGGCCGCGCAGCCGGCGCCGGCGCCGACGAAGAGGGGGCCGAGTCCGAATCCCAGAGGCCCGACCCCACGACTTTCAGGTGGATTAGCGATCGCGCGGGAAGTAGAATCGCCCTCCCCGAGGAGCTGCTGGCCTCTCATGCCGGCGAGGTGTTGAGGGCTCGTAGCGGTGGGGGGTTGAGAGCTGGGAAGATGGTGGAGGAGGTGCAGTAGACGTGTGGGGTTTTTCTTTCTTTCTTGGGAATGGGAGTTTATTTTTCTGTTTTTGTTCTTTTTCTTGTGCTGGGAGGTTTTTGTTTGGGATTGGGAGATGTGAAATATGGAAGGGTTAAGACATTGGCTTTTCTTTAGTTACCCAGTGACAGAGTGTCAGACTGGACGACGGAGTCGAGATCAAAAGTGAAATAGATTTCAATCCCGCACCCAAATATTCACATTGTCGGGCATCAACATCATATGAACGTCGATTGAGGTGGGTATATAGTATATATACGAAGCTGCTGCACACAAGTCCATCGCTCGTAACTCGATGCCATGCAAAAACAGGTGAGTAAAAAGTTATTCGGAAAAAAAATTACAGACAACAACACGAAACACGCAAAGATGCCATCAGCCATTCTCCCATTACCCAAAACATAATTGTACCAAGTCAGTCATGAAACTTCGATGCCGCCCCCCTTCCTAATATCCTGTGAAAATTGACCGTCATGAAAATCATCCCGCTGGAAACAGCCATGCTTTATCCCCCGCCGCCCCGACTCATATAAACAATCAGCCCTCACCCAGCTAGAACGCCGCCCTGCCCTTAAGCCGCCCCAGGATGGTGGTGATGAATGCCGAGAATCCTCTGCATGCTCCTACGAATGCCACCGCCACCGGCATTCTCGCCACCACCGTCCCTGTCCCTACCTAATAAGCCAAAGCTCATCCGCCTCGCCGTACTTCCGCTCTCACTCGTCTTCCTCTTCTTCTTGCGGATGGCGATGGGCGGCGGAGCCATTGTGGTCTTGGGAGGCCACTCTCCATCACGCTTCCAGCCGCAGACGCAGGCGCGAAGCATGTCGGCGAGGTTGACGGGGCAGCTTGGGGTAAGGCCGTTGAGGACGAGCTTGTCGTAGAGGGCGGGGTATACGGCGGGGGTGATGCTGGCACGCATGGGGTTGGCTGGGGGGAGAATAGGCGGGGCGATGGGGATAATGGTTTCGACGGGTAGAGGGAGCGACGGAGCCGAAGCCGAAGCCGTTGAAGATTTCGTCTGCTTCTTCGTTATGACCAGTCCTGCTCCTGGATCCTTGTGCGGGTCCGAAGTATCAGAAAGCACGGCAGTGGAGTCTCCACTTTTGCGCTCCGTCGGAGACGACGATAGTGGCGTTGCTGGTGGGGATTTGAAGAAGAGTCTACGAGGGGAAAATCCAGTCGATGGTGACACTGGCTTCTTCCTGAATCGGACTGTCTTTGCACCGGTCCAGGCATCCCGCCTCGCCTCGAAACAAGCCAAGCCTACGTTCCAGGTTGCTTCTTCTTTGACGGCACGACGGCGCTTTTCCTTTTTCGACATAATCCTTGCGCGAACCGTCTCCCCTACGGTTTCGGGACTCTCGAATCGACAGGACGATGGCGTGTCGTCATCCTCGCTGTCATCGGAGAGCTCCGAGGTCCATTCCAGCCGAGGGCGGAAGTGTGTTTCGTCTTCGGAGAAGATGCTATAAATTGATGATGCGTCGCTATCACTTTCGTGGTCGTCGTCAATTCCAACATCGTATTTACTTGGCTCTAGGTCCTGGTGCGTGGTGATTCCTCCATTGGCGATACCGGCGGGAGGTTGGTCCGCCTTGGGACCATCCCGTAAGTGTGCCGGGATCGCCTGGCCGTCCGTATGCGTGATGCTAGTTGGTGGGGAAGGAACCGCCAAGACTGTAGCATTCTCCGAAGGAGGTGAATGTGGGGTAGCATCAGTCCCGTCAGCAATGGTAGGAGGCGATGCCGTTGCCGTCGTTGTAAGAGGGGCCAGGGCTGCGTGTTCGGAGTTAGGCTCAATGTCTGCCGCGGGTTCGGATGCGGGTTCCCCCGCACCGGCAGCGGTTGCCGATGCAGATGATGATGTGATTTTGACAGGCGGCCATGTGAACTCCCAGTCGTTCCGGATCTTTTCGGCGAGGAACTTCTTCACGGCCGCCTTTTGCTTGATCTTATCCTTGCTGAGCAAATCCGGGTCGCCATAATCACATGTCTCTGGGGGCAGAGAGTGGCGAAACTTGGACAGAGTCGCCTTGGGGGATTTGTACAGGTCGGAGAAGAACATTGTTATGGACTGACGGCGTGGGGCGGTCGTGGGAAGCTCAGAGGGCGCGGGAGTAGGGTAGGATTTCCGACGGTCGGTGGGGACATTCGAGGAGGGCGTGATTTGAGAGGGCACCTCACCTGTCGCTGGCGAATCCTCCTTCCTTCCACCGACGAGCTTGGAAAGGGTTAAAGGGGAGGAATCATGGCCAGCAGGATTAAGGCTGTCGGGTTGCGAGGTAGTCTTTATGAGGCTCAGAGACATGTCCACCAATGCACGACCCGGCGGGCTAGGGGTATTTGGTAGAGGGGGGGAGAGAAAGCCTAGGATGAGCACAGGTGGGCGGGGATTGTGGCGCCGGTAGCTCAACCACACACCCTGCCTGCCTGAAGTGTACGAAGTACGTCTCACCGCCCTAAAGGGGGCAAGGATGGAGGTGTGAAGGGATTGGGGAGAGGTGGCGGGGTTAGTTGGCGGTGCAAATATGTAGAGACACAGCGCAAAGCCGAATCGAGGACTGGCGGAATAGGCAATCGGCGGGGTAGGACAGGGTCGGACAGGGCAGGGCAGGGAAGGGAAGGGAAGGGGATGACTAGAAAACCTTCTTAAGTTGGCGGAGGAGGGGTGGTGGCGGCGGTGGTGGAGTGGAGATCAAGAGAACGAGGCGAGATCTCTTGCCCGTCAGGAGTGGAAAAGCAAGAGTGCAAGTGCAGGGGATGTACATCAAAGTCGTCAATGTCGTCAAAGTCGAGTCGATAGAATTCGGGGTGCGTATATACGTCTTCGTCGCCCTCCCTGCGTAAAGATGTACCATGCAGAGGTTTAACAATATCGCCGACAAAAAATATATATAGCGTCAGTACTTCGTACTCATGAAGAGACCCGAGTTATCGATGGTGGCGACCACATTCCTCGGTTCACTTGTGGAGTGCGGCGACAGTTGCTTTTTCCGCGGTGTAGTGGCGCTTCTCGTTGTAGTGGCCCCAAAGTTGCCAAGATCGCCCAACACCGTCCGTGGTCAATGGTCATCGAAACCAAGCCAGCAGGGTTCAGGGTGGTCGTCGGTGTTAAGCGATTCGTGATATTCCGCAGCGTGAAGGGCGTAGTTTAGTTAACTTGGTTGATTTCAGTGTTGCGTGCGGGTGACCTGGTCAGCTCAACTGGGTTAGGCCATGTTCTCGTTATGGTAGAGCCGCTGGTGCTTGGACAGAGATTGAATGCAGGACATGGGAAGCCGGGAGAGGGAAGGGATATCTGCTGCGATTTAATGCGGGGAAGATTGATGGTGGCTGCGGGGGCTGTTTGGAGGACTGTGCTGGCCTGTGGTTTCGAGTTACATACAGAAACAGCGCGACCGAGGAAGAGATGAGGTGCGGCTGCGGGTTCGGGTAGGGGTAAGGAATGCGGGTGCTAGTCGAGGACTCGAGGCACAAAGAGGTTGGGAAAAGGATAGGCAGAAGAAGTCACTTGGCTATTGGACCTAGGATTTGGGATGCGACATGTAGAGTTCGGAGAGCTTTTGGAGGAGAAAAATAAAATAAAAATAAAAATAAAATGGAGGAAGAGAAAATAGAATTTGATAGTAACGAACCCAGGCCCACTTTGTCCACTTTGTCCTCTGATTCGATCTCGGTCGGCCGGTGGCCGGTTTGTCCAAAGCTCCTCTGGCTCGAGTTAAAATTCCAGTCAAGGACGAAGAAGTAGTGGACACGAAGTATGGTTATGGCCGAGATCCAACTTCATGATCTTGGAGTTAGGCGATTTCCGATCAACGTCAGGTCGATCATCCACAGGGAGAGACCCTTCCCTGTACTCACAACCACGCACAATATACGAATAAGACACTGACGGATTCGATTGATCAAATGTTAATTGAAATTTGTTTTCATCTTGGCGTATTGCGGTTATCCGTGCTGCATGCTCCGTGCTTGTGATCATGAAGGATCGGGGTGGACTGGGTGGTTGGGAGACAGACGTGTTCGTTCAATAGTTCAATGGTTGCTTCGTTAGAGATCGATTCGATGGCTCGCTAAAAAGGGCCAGCCATCTCAGCTTCTTAGTGCAAACCGCAAACCGCAAACTGCAAAGCCCGCACATTCAATTGAATTATTGAAGAAATATTTTTTGATCCAGGGCCTGGTGATTCTGTCGTCGATGCAACACTGAGTTGACCAAGCTTATAACTTTATAAGTTTAGCGCCCTTTCAGGGTCGTCAAGGCTCCTCCGCAGCTGCCAATTGCTCCATTGTTCGGCACTCGCTGATCCACCGTACGATGTGCGATGTATGATGTACGAAGTATACTACACTACAATGTCTGATGGAGTACTTCGTAACAAAGTGCACAATGTCCCATGTAAGTTGTACACTTGGTCGATTCACCTTGCGACTGCCCACAATGGACTTGAATGGCAGACGAGCTCTTGCCACACATGAAAATATTTTCTGTGTCCCGTGATGGTCTCGCCTGCATGACATCGGAGTGGGGAGGAAGGAGGGAGATAAACTCCGAAGTACACGACACTGCACCATCACAGCGAAAGTACAAATGTAGTACATGTTAGCGTGTTGTGCCAAGGTTGCTGCAGCTGGTTCAAGGCCTGTTCCTGCTCCAACGTATACTTCATAGCGGGTCATTGTCATGGTCACAGTCATGTCCAGCCTACTTTCCCAAAGATTCCTAAGATCTATTAGTGGAATTAGTGGACGGAGGAGACTTCAAATGTTCCCCTTCACATGTGCGCTGCACTTGGTCAAAGTCAATCAGTGCAAGTGCACTCCGAACGCTGACAAATCCCGCGATTCCCCGCCCGGAAGCCGTTGCGAGAAGAAGGAAACGACTTCGGGAAGAACGGCAGAGAACCAGAGATGTTCGGTCATGACTCAAGTTGGCGTCTTGGAACTTCCAACACATGAAACGGCCCTAGCATCACAATTGGATGAATGACTAGATCCGTTCAAGGGTGGACGACGAATCGACGAATCTGGGAGTAATAACAAGGATATAGGTTTCCCAACCTACACCAACTTTTGTTGTCTGAAAGCGGAACCGGGAGCTTACATGTAATAATGTTTAACTGTAGTTCTCACGGCCGCTTCGATGCATGCTGCGGGCTCTGAAAGCAGGAGAGAGGCGAGCGAGCGCCCCAGTCCCGCTTCCCGAGGCTGCTGTTCCCTAGGCCGCGCTTGAACCTCTGGCCATCGATGGTCGTCTTCTAAATTGCTGTCAGATATCGGGTCGTTGATTCACGCATCGCATCTACAAGGAAGGGCAAGTATCGAATTTAACAACTTAATTTGCTACCATCATCTCAGTACCACTTAACCTTGACACCAAGCTTTGCCCTCCTCCAACCCTTGGACGAGAAAAACATCAACCCGTGGAGACCAAGTGAGATATCGACAATATTCGCTTCCTAAACCTACGAGGTCTCAAAGAAGAAAATGCGCAAAAACCATCGAGGAGAAAAATTCAAATAAAAAGCAGCCTTCCTATCTAGCACCCTCACGGTATACGCATGTCCTATGGCCTCTTGCCCTAAACCATCCATCATCCCTTCCTTGCCCCTCCCCTCAATCCCGCTTGGACGCGATGCCTACGAGGATCTGAAAGTCTTAAAGTGCTCCCTCACCGCAATGTAGACACACTCGGGATCATTCATCGTGGCCATCCAGTCCATGAACCCAGGGCTGTCCTGCGTCTTCAACAGCAAAGTTGTGGGAAGGCGCTTGTTCAAGTTGTACCAGGTCATGGTGGCTCTCGCAAAAGCATATCTCTTGGCCGGTCCATCGATGGGCGAATCCTGGACGATTGCCTGCTCTGCAAAGGCCAGGGCGAGATTCTTGCTACGTATCTCTGCGTCCGAGTATCCGGTTTCCTTCTGGATTCGCTCGAGGACCCAGAGATCCAGGCCGTACCATTGCATAAGCTCTCGTTCGAAAGTCTATTATCCTCGCGTGTTAGTCTCCGTTTATATATAGGAAAGACAGGTGGACAAGGGGATCACGTACGTTGTGGTTACCCAAGATCCTGTCGTGGTAGGCGTGGATACGCATGAACTCCTTCTTCGCGGCTGCCTGCCTCTCTGTTGGGGGGCTTTGGGTGTCGTTCGCTCCGTTAAATGCAGCAATCCCTCCGTCACTCTCAATACCCCCTTCCGAGTCCTTCTCTCCACCCATCAAGTTCACGACGATGTCATCGCACGACTTAGCCAGCTGCGTAATGTACTCGTCTCGAGAAATCTCCGTGAGCTGATACAGAAAGTGTGATGTCTTTGGCGTAATGCCTTCTGGCATGAGCGACTCAAAGAATGCTTGAGCTCTGATCGTTGTCTGGGTCCATTCCTAGTCGGCATCCAGCTCCTCTTGGGAAGGGAACCCGTCGATTAAACGCCCTTTCCCAATGATCACCGGCTCACATGAGATGTTCTCGGGAGAACTAGAGATGTCCGCGGCGAATGTCGCCTCGGACATCACCGCGCTCTCGGGGGCATTTGTCGAAGCAGAGTTACCATCAATGTCTGCCCTTAGGTTCGCTGCTAATTCATCAAATGACTGGCCTCCGACATTCTCACTTGGGGTAGCGACACTTCCGTTCGCGGCCTTGAGGCGCTTCGAGGTGCTCTCAATCGAAGCATCTGGCATATCCGAAACCTGGCTTACATCTCGCTTCCGGCCAACAGGAACAGCTGCTTGCGACCTCAACGTTTCCTCGTCCACATGCGCCCAACCATCGGGTGTGATCTGAAACGGGGTTGGCGGGCTACTCGAGTGCATCTGCGCCAGAGAAGTATCAATAGAAAGGCCAATACCTCGACGACTGACTTCACCATTGGGCGCCTCAGCATCCACATTCGTGGAACGAATAGGGGTTGTCATTGAGATATCATGGCCGGGACCTTGAGGCCTGGTAGGAGTTGCGGTGCGCACCATCCGAGCGGTAGCCTTGCGATGGCCACCCATGGCTTGCTCCATCTGACCTTGAATGTCATTGGCGTCCGGAATGCGAGAGATAGACCTGCTGCCATCGCCACCCATCGCCATGGGCGCCTTTTCATTGCGGGAAGGCGTGCTAACCTCAACTCCACTGCCACTGTTGTTGGCAGCAAAAGTGGCGCTGGCGGCCTTAAGATGGGCAAGGGTATTCTGGTCAAACAGATCTTGATTGAGAGTCAAAACCTTAACCAACTGCGGCAAAGTGATCTCCTTGTTACACCAAGTGGCGTCAGAACGCGCGCCTAGTTGTGTGTGAACACTGTTGACCCAGGACTGTACCACAGAGTTCGACTTCTGCCTCAGGATCTCACGACTGGCAACATTCTTGATATCCTCTGCTGTTAGCTCTAGAACGGCCCCGAGGGGTGTCTGGATCCCTGCTCGCAGGGCCGTATTTATAATGATGGCGTGTACCAGTTGGATGCCGCGCTCGGTGCCATGCTCAAATCCCTGCGCGAAAGTTGAATTGATGATTCTTGTGTCTCGTTCGGACATTATCTGGCGCATGATGCCGGTGGCGCTGCCATTTCCGCCGATAGCTTGAGATGGTCCAGTTACATTCGGTCCGGTTTGGGGTTGCGGGGTCGAAGCCGGCGTAGAAGTGGAACTGGGAAGCGGGACTGGCTTATTCTCCGGCGAGAAGAGACCGTTACTGCTAATGTTGGGAGGAGGCTTCTGGGCCTGTCCAGTAGCCTTGCTCTGAGACTTGGGAGGGTTCTTTTGAGCTGAATCCATCAGACGGGCCTGGTAGCTAGTATTGTACGAACTAAAGTCCTCCTTCTTTTGCCTCGACATTTGCCGAGCAACTGGGACCGCCCTGTGTTTCTGGGCTCCCTGTTGAGCTTGTTGGTGAGCCTCCTGCAGAGCTTGAATCTGGGCCGGAAGCCGAATTTTAGGCCGATCTAGCTGCAGATACTGATTATACTCCGGCTTCTGGGCTTGCTGCTGAGTCGCGTTCTGGATCTGATGTTGAAAGAGCTGTTGAGATCGGATCTGAGCTTGGATCTGAGCCTGGATCTGAGCCTGGATTTGAGCCTGGTCCTGGATCATGTGGTAGGCCTGACCGGGCTGGACTTGCTGATAACGCTGATCATAAGACTGATTGCTACCCAGGACGACATACGGCGCTGAATAGCCATTGCCACTCGCGAAGTTCTTCTTGGCCTGAAGAGCCTTTTTGAACAGCTCGATGTCGAGAGGCTGCGACTTAAGGTCCGCGGGAAGATCGACGGCGACCCCGACGAACGGATCTCGCCCTCTGATTGTTCTACCTCGATCGTTGTGTCCCTGATCCTTGTTGCTGTGTTGTTTACCTATTTATTTATTTTTTCCATGTTAGTATAGTCGAACTGCTGTGATAGAATAGGAAACACTTAACACTTACCACTACTGGCCTTGTTTGGCTGCGGCTTGCCAACAGGTTGCGGGATCTCGTTCTGAGGGGCAGTTGTGCCAAGGTTAGCAAACGTTTGGTACCTCTCGAGGTGGTGCTGAGCAGATGCCTGGCCAGGGAGGTGGGAGATGTTCTGAAGGGCTGAGCTGTTTACGTGATAAGGGGGCATAGAGCCAGACCTGCTCACTTGGCCCAGAGGTTGGCTTTGCTCAGTGGCTTTTTCAACGGCCGAGTTAGTTTGGGTTTTAGAAGTGGTTAATTTGTGAGCTGACCTACGCATTGCGTTCCTCATGTTCTGGTTCTGGTTCGCCTGCCGAGGGATCTTCTGCTTATATCGAGGACCAGCTAGTGAATGTTAGGCCGCCTGCATGACTCCAAGGAGGGTTATCTAGCAAGATGACTTACTAGAATTATTGGGTCCACGAGCGCTCTGGGAGCGCACACCCTGGTTACCTGTCGGTGCGTTGGAGACAGTCGTGATGTCGTTGTTAGGCACGTATGGAGCAGCCATGGGATTGAGTTGAGAACCTGCAGTAACATTACTCTCGATGGAGTTGCCAGCGGGAACACCCATGGCAGTTTGGTCCCCATTATTGGCGTTGATGTTGAAGGTACCGTCGTCAGGCAAGGGAAGCGATGTTATGCCATTCGAAGGTGCGTTGTTCATGTCCTGAGTGGGATTGGCGCTGGTGTCGATTTCGAAATTGTTGCTGTTAGAGCCGGCACGAGAATTCATGCTGTTGACTGTGTTCTGGGGTATTCCCTGCATCGGGGCAGTCCCGTTGGACAGTTGTAAGAGCATAGGGTCAACCGTGCCCAGAGGGAGGTCAGGCAAAGCCAGAGGACAACCGAGTTTGGGATCGTTTCCGAGGCTTGCCATGTTGCTTCCTCCAGAGCTACCATCGACAATCAAATTGTGGACGGAGCTGGTGATGGAGTTGCTAGGATTGACCATGACGCCACCAGGATTGGTGTTTACCTCGCTGTTGAAGTTGCCAGCGTCGTTGGAGAGGCTTGTAGTAGAGGGTATAGCGATCGATGGAAACACCTCTGCGTCAAAGTTCAAGTTGATGGGCATATAATCATCTCCAAAGAGCGAATCAGTATCTCCTGACATCTTTCCAGACACCTTACCGAGAGAGGCGGAGGATAATAGCTTGGGTAGTGCTGTCGACAAGGAATCGAGGTGTAAGAACTTTAATCGACGTTGCTACTGTATCTCAGCAGTCGATAACGGAAAAAAAAAGAAAAGAATGCTGGGTATGGCTACTGCTGAATGATAACGAGCAGCGCGTCAGACTCTGTTTTTTTTTCTGGAAATGAGCCCAAGAAGCTCCAGTTCTTTTGACTGGGACTATGCAGAATGGGTCTTGTTTCTGGATTAGGGAAAGGAGGTTAGCTCGTCCGCTACTGACTCACGATGGCCCGAAGATGGGAAAAGAAAGCGATGGGGAACAGAGACAAGGACAGGATGGAGACGAGGATGGAGATGAGACGACGCGATCTTACCTAGGATGGACAAAACAAGGCGATGGTAAAAGGAGACGAAATGAGAAGTTGGGAGGAAGTTGGAGATAGAGAGTTGAGAGGAGGATATGGAGGGAGATATTGGGTTGATGTTGGGGAAAGT